>APFE030626661.1:60312-80199 GCA_000404065.3 Pinus taeda
ATAAATACATGTATAATATAAGAACAGTAATATAAAGTATTAATTAATAGCTAGTATTAAAAGAGCATTAATTAGCAATAATAATCTCACATTAATAATTAATCTATTAATTATAATAAGGATTAATAATAACAATTAAATAAAAATAATAATTGGTTAATATATATAATTATATATTAACATGATATAATTTTGAAAATAAAAATTAAATTCTTAACAACATAGAAAATTCTAGTATTAATAAAAATCAGAATAATCTAAATAAAATTTAAAATAAAACAAAAATAAAATAGAATAAAATGGTTAAATTATATTGTTAGAAGTCGGCCTGTTCACTTTCCTAGACATTCTCATATTTATACCTAGCATCTGCCTTCTTTTCTTTGCACAATTTATCCTGATGATGAGTCTGGTTTTAGACTCGAAACGTCGATACAAAAAGATGAGCACTGTGGTAAATCCGAACTCTTCTCAGAAAAACTGTCCCCGGCAACGGCGCCAAAAAATGTTGTCGCACAGATTGTCACGACAACGCTCAGACCGGGGGCTATCACTCTAATCCGCGATCTCTCCATTTAAGCCTGTCTCCCGCGGCTAAGGGGGGTAGACCCTGTAGGGAAATGGACGACCAACTGTGAACCAGTTGGTTTGGGAGACACGAAAAAGAAAAGCACTAAATGGATTTGTTTAATTTGATGGACCAGTGCCTTGTGGAGTTAATGTTTAAACGATTGATTACCAGATGCTGCAGAGATATAAACCATGTAGAGCACTCATTCACAATGCTTTTAACGATGATCTGGCAAAAATAAACTTCGAAAGATACAACCATGTAAATTTGAACATTAACCACATATCATGCTCCTGTATCAGCTTTTCAAAATGATCATTCATGCATGATAAACATCAATCCCACATCAAAAAAAATTTAGCCTCAGCAAAGATAATAAAGCATGATAAACCCCTGAGCTAATCTGCCAAAAATTCCCACAATATTTTTATGTTTTTTCAAATAAAAATAAAATTTTAAAACCAAAAAAAAAAAAATCTAAACTAAAACAAAATTTAAAATTTAATCTAAAATCTAAAAAAAAAAAAGAAATTTGGTCTTTTAATATTTTATAATTTTTTTTATGATTTTTCTTTTTAAACAAAACTAAACTTTAAGAAAAAGGAAAATGAGAAATCTCTAATCTACATTCAAAACAAAATAAAAAAATCAAAGATAAAACTCAAACCCTAAGCTAAAACCCTAAACCCCTCTTTCTTTTTATTTTTATGGATTTTGCTTTATTTAAAATAAAATTAAAAGAAAAAAGAAAATACTGAACCCTAACATAACGCATGTACATTTACAAACTAAAACCTAAAAAAAATCGAATACGTAACTAAACTAAATAAAAAAAATGAAAACGATTCCCAGACTTAATCAAACCTACGTTATAGCAGACCAACGCATGTATATAAAACAAAATAAAACGAATGCGGGTAAATATATTTCGACGGTGGGCAGCAGCGTTTTGATATCGTGCAGGAAACACGTCAAGATTTATCATTTTGTTTTTTATGTTTGCAGGTACGCAGAATGGAGGCGGAGAAACCCTAGCCCGTAAATAATAAGACGTGTTTCCTTACAATGCGTTTTGCAGGTTCCCTTGAAGGCAGATGGAGATCGTTTGCAGTTTTGCAATTTCCAACATCCACGTAAAGCCTCGATAACCTCTGCGTTGATTAGATGTATACCCACGATGTTTGATGGCGGGAGCTTTTTCTCTTTTTTTATGACAGAAAGAAAGGTGTGCAGGTGAATGTCGATGGAAGTCTGGAGTTTACTGAGATTTGAATGAGTACGCAGGGAAACCAGCAAGAGAATGGCAGCGTAGGACGAAGGATCCACAGCTCAGATGGCCGATTTTGTCTTGCAGACAATTTTTTTTTTTTATTACTTGGAGATGGGGAGATTGAGGTTGAGACGCAGATAGAGAGGGAGCTGGATTTGCAGCATGCAAGTTGAGGAAGGATGTAGTGTATTTGAAGTGGAACGCATAGACAATTACATTGTTCAGTGGGAGAACACGCCGGGGTAGATAAAGATTTGCTGGATGCTGATAGCATGAACAAGAGCAGTTGTATGATCTCAGACCTACACCCTGCAAATAGAAAATAAAACCGGAAGATATATGCAAAAAACCCTGCAAATCGATCAAAAATTTGGAAATTATAGCTCTATAAAGCCAGATTTATCAGTTATCATCAAAAATATTTTTAAGAACTTCAGATTGCTAATAAAATGCCTTGGAAAGTCTCTCATGTAAATCATAAAACAAACTGAATGATTAACCCAGGATCAAAACTAGCTAGGCTCTGCAAAAAGTGCTTGTGGGAGTTGGCTGGTTCAACCGAGAACTTCCCCTAACGCCCACTGATCTTCTTCAACAAGATATTCCTGCACAACTCACTTTAACCATCAATAAAGAGAGAACAAATAGTATTAGATCTCCAATGCAATAGAGATACCTGCCATTACTTCAGAAACCCTAATACCATTCAAACCCTACCATGTGAACAAGATACCTATGCTCAACAATACTCTTCATTAAGCTGTTATTAATGGCTGAAAATTAAAATATGCAGAAAACAAAATAGCTCACAGCACTTCAAGAGAGTAACAGCAACAAACATTTGACCCCAAAGTCTTTCTTTATTAGCACCAAAAAATATTTACAAGAGAGCTTCTTCAGCCAAAACTCAGATCCAATATCTCTCAAATGACCCCTAGCACCCTATTTAAAGGAAAAAATCCCAACGGCTAGTTTGAGTGATCCATGTCAAAATGATATCGACCGTCGATGAGGATCAAGACATCTCTTAATCTCATCCGTCGAATTTTTTAATGCATTTTAAAATTGAAATTCTCAAAATATTATATTTTTATTATTTTTTAAATTTTATTTTTATTTTTTTTTTTTTTTTTTAATTTTATTATTTATTTTTTATTTTGGATCCTCAAACTCAGCCTTTAGAAAAATTTCCCTAGGACCTAGGACTTAGACCCATGAGGGGATTAAAATATTTCCTAACTCTCAAGGCACTTTCATCATGACTTTTACAATTTTTACATCTTCAAGGGGGAAAAGCCCTTTGACATAGACCCTCATAGACCACCCAGTACTGCAACCAAACATAATCTAGCAGATTAACACACTAAGATTCTCCTAAGACTCTAATGACAAAATTCACTCCGGCTTTGGGGTCAGGTTGAAGGAAAACTCTGCCGATCATGGATCGGTGAGACGAAAAACCTTCCGGAGTGCAGATTATCACTAGAAAATTAGGTCCACCTAGGTAAATTACATACATGACTCAGCTCTGCTAAGATTATTTACAATTCAAAATGCAGACTGAGTTTACAACTTAATATGATCAAGGTTGCTGATGACTGTCGAATGGCACGGACATGTCGATCAAGTGCTATCCCTTTTTGCGAAGAAAAAGGGGGTGTACTGCTATGGGTAGTTGACACGGAGCGGTCAACAGGGGCAAAGGACCAGCAACAGCACAGATGTAGAGGGAATTGTCGTACAGATGTAACAGTGGTAGTGGCAGAGCTATGGGTAGTTGTACAGGATGCAGCAGTGCAGAGGATGTTGGGCAGCAAGGCCAAACATCAGCATAGGTACCGATGCCGGATGATCAGAGTGGTGTTCAGTGGTGGAGCATTACTAGAGCACATTTCTCGCTAAGAGAGAGTGTTGATTTGGGGTAGCATCGGATGTGCTCTAGCCATGAAAATTGGTGGAGAGTCTAGAGCACATGAGATCTCCAAGACTCGGAAATGGTTTGGGGAAATTCTAACCAGAGAGAGAGATATTAAAATAATTAATATTTTTAATGGGTTCCTAAGTCTAAACTTAGGAAAATAAGAATATTAATGGATATTAATATAAAACTAGGTTAGAAGGTTCTAAATGACACGGATCAAGCCAAATCTAATCTTAGTCATTGATTAAAGATTTAATATCGGTTGTTGATGACTCAACAGAAAAAGTATAAGAGGAGGCTTAAGGGTCAGTTGGAGAGACACCAAGTTGATAAATCAGTTCGATTTTCTAGAGCAGGGTTTGCTAAGAGAAGTCAAACCAGTGATCAGAGATGCAGTGAGGGGCAGTGAGTGCATAGCAGAGAGGCAGAGATAGTGTCAGAAGACCAGCGCAGAGGCATAGAGGTAGACGCAATTCCAGCAGAAGCTACGCAGAGGGCCAGAGTGACTGCGCAGAGGGCTAGAGGGCTTGCATGAGTGACGCATTGGATGCAGAAGTGATGCAGAGGGCCAGAGAGCCTACGCAAAGCATCAGAGGACTGACGCAGAGGGTTTCAGGCTAATGCAAAGGCCAGGAGGGCTGAAGCAGTGCCTCAGAGAGGCGTTGGAGAGTTTTCGTGGAGCAAACTTTTCGAATATCTGCTTCCGAAGAGAGGTGTTACTGCCAGATTGATTTCTCTGTCCGGTGAGCCAGTTTAGCAACCAGTTGTACAAAAGAAAAAGTTGCTTAATAATAAAACTCTCAGAATTGCTGCACCGGTTCTCCCAAGTTGGGTTTTTATGGGGACGATTGTCCAAAATAATGGTGTCCCTTGTGTGTTTGTCTATTTCTTTCAGTTGATGATCTGTAGATGGTTAAGACTGCATTGTGTTTATTTCAATATTTATACAGTTAAATAACTTGTTCAGTAATTAAACAAGCAGGTGAAATAAACCAGATAGTGCAGGACAATTTCTAATGGGTTAGACTTAAAAATTTCAACACTTCCTTGCCCAAGGAAGATCTCCCCGTTTTTCTGCCAAACTTCCAATTCTAGAAAATAATGCATCAACCCCATATCCTTCATGTCGAATTCTACTTCGAGATTCTTCTTGCAGTCCTGTATGAGCCTAGAAACAAATCATCCACATATAATACTTCAATAAGTGGCTCATTCTCTACCATTAAATAGTAGAGATTGGGATCAACCTCACTCTTGACGAATCCTAACTATCAATCCGACCATACCATGCTCTGGGTCCCTGCTTGAGCCCATATAGGTCTTTCTTTAATCTACATACATGAGTTCTCTTTTCATGAGTTTTGAAGCTTTCGAGTTGTTCTATATACACCTCTTCTTCTATTTCCCTATTCAAGAATGTTGTCTTGACATCCATCCGGTGAATCTCCCATCCCATTTGAGTTGCTAGGGATGTAACGAATCTGATAAATGTATATTGGGCTACTGGGGCGAAGGTCTCTTCATAGTCTATTCCCTCTTTCTGTGCATACACTCTTCCCACAAACCTAGCCTTGTACTTCTCTATACTACCATCTGCAGCATACTTGATCTTGTAGATCCACCTTGATCCTACAACTGATATATCCTCTGGTCTAGGTACTACTTCCCAGACATCATTCGTCACGATAGAACTATACTCTTCTACCATGGCATCCACCCAAACTTGGTGTTGAATGACTTCTTGGTACCTATGAGGCTGTCTACACTGCCTTTTCTCCATTCTAAGAGCTCCAACAAACTCCTCTATGTCCCTTAGGGTCTATTGTACTTCCCTACTGGTTCTACCACTGGTGGTGGGAGGCTCAATCAACTCCTCCTCTTGATCCTGTCATTCCATCTACTGAGAACTATCTAGATTTCCTTCCTTTGAGGAAATACTGGTACTGGTCACTGTACTCGATCCAAGTGTCTGTCCTCCTGCATGTCCTCCTTGCTGCCCCTGTTGTTGTTGGATTAATGGAACATCTACTCACTGACCTTCTACTGCCATCTTTTGAGATTTCCTGAAAGCTCTATCCTCCATGAACTTCGCATCCTATCTCACTAGAATTTTCTCTCTAGTGTTTTTGTCAGATATTTGTTGATTGGATAGCCAGCTAGGCATCCATAGATTCTACTAAGATTGTTTCACTACTGCATAATAATAATAAAACCCTCATCTACTGCACTGGTTTTCCCGCATTGGGTTTTTCCAGAGACATTTGTCCAAAAATCACTGGGTCAAATTTGGGTGTGTGCTCTATATTTCTCAGTTCCAACTTTTTTTATTTTCCATAGCGCTTTTATGGTGAAAATTGCAGTTGTGATTTTATTCGTTGTTTGCCGTAGCAAGTAAACTGCACTTAATTTTAATCAGTTAAAAGAATAATTTCCAGCTGCTACAATAGATTAAAATTTCACAAATATTCCATACATTAATCATGCATGATAGTAAAGAAAATAGCATCAAGATAACATTGACAAGATAAAGTGAATATATACATCCATCATATTTGTAAGATAGAAGCTCGAAGATAAGATAGCAAAGATCCAAACATCAAAATGCATCAAAAACTTCCAATTTCATCCATCAATTGTAGGTCTGAATTTTTTTTACAAGAGAAATCCCAATCCAAATGATGATGAGTTAAAAATGAAGCTCATCTTTAATTTATTTGAGTCTTCAATGTTAGTTTGTGTAGCATAGAAGGTGTTCTAGTCTTGAAACTTTGTGGAGAGGCTAAAAAATAGGAGTTCTCCATAACCCAGAAGTCGTTTCTGGAAAATCCACCTAGAAGTGTCTCAATTATATTAGTACCCTATATTTTAATATTTTGTAAGTCCAAACTTAGGAAAAGGGGTTAATTAATCAATATTAATTGAGAAAGGTGTGAATTGTCTAGAAACTTACACAGATCGACTAGAAAATAATCTTAGCCCTTGATTAAGTTTTAATCTTGGTTATTGGAGGTCCAATAGAATATTATAAGAAGAAGTCGATGGGTAGAAGGAGAACACACACACAAAGATCAATTTCTTTGGACAGTTCGATTTTTCGAAAGAGTAGCAATTGTTGAAAGAGTTCGAGCCAGAGAAGGGAAGTAGAGACAGAGAGGGACAAGGACAGTGATCCATAGGAATATTTCCAGATATGGAGAGGTGGCAGCAAGAGGCTAGAGTTATTCTTAGTGATGCAGCGCGAAGGACTGTGCAGGCAACTTTAGAGGGCAATTCAATTTGGCTGTGGTAAAAATCGATTTAGCTTCTAGAGGCCTCGAAAGTCTTCCAGAAGGTCAAAAAATTGTTACTAGCAGCAGAGACAAGCATAATGACTTGATCAGAGGCAATATCAGGCTAGACGTCAAAGGGTTTGTGCAAGCACTGCGCAGAGGCCCGCACAAGGGTTCCAGGAGGATGAGTTTCTAGAGCCGAGTTATGTCGGGGTTGCTCGTGGAGGAAGGGAAATTCGCTCAAATAATTTTGGCCGGACTTTATTGCTATGGATTACCAAGTTTTGGCATCCAGACTATACTCAAAATTTCATTGTTGCTTAATAATATAAAACCCTCAGCTGTTGCACTGGTTTTCCCAAGTTCGATTTTTCCGGGAACTTTTGTCTAAAAATAATTGTGTCAAATTTATGTGTGCGCTAACATATTTATCAGTTTCTACAATTATTATTTTGCGCAATTTTATTTGTGAAGGCGGTAGTGTGATTTATTGATATTTGTCGTAGCAAATAAATTGTTAAATCAATTAACAATTAGAAGAATTAATTCCAATTGTTGTAATAGGATTTCAGATTTGAAATTTCCACATTCAACAATTTTATTTGGTCTTGTTGACCACTACGTGTCAACGACCCATAGCAGTACACCCCCTTTTTTCACAAAAGGAATAGCGCCTGATCGATGTGTTCATGTCGTCCAACTATCATCATCAGCTTGATCATCATGTTATAATGTAAACCCATTCTGCACGTATATGATGTAAATAATCACAGTAGAACTGTGTCATGTATGTAATTGCCTAGGTAAACCTACTTTTCTAGTGATGACCTACATTCTAGGAGGTTTTTTGTCTCATCGATTCATTCGTGGATGGTCGGCAGAGTTTTCCTTCAGTGTTACCCCAAAGCCATAATGTATCTTGTCACTGGGATCTTAGATGAGTCCTAGTGTTATAGATCGAGTCTATGTAAAAGTGATTTGGGAATAATCCTAACTATTTGGTTAAGTTATTTTATTACAAATTGTTTAGTTTGCTCGATTATACTTGTGTCGCAAAAATGGGGAGTCTGTGAGGGTCTATTTCAGATGAGTTTTCCCCCTTATGATGAAAAGATATGAACATTTTGATGTAAAGTGTCTTGAGGGTTGGAAAAATAGCTTATCCCCTCATAGGTTAATTAATTAAATTTTCTGGCCAAAAATTAATTAAAATCCTAAGCCAAAAATTTAATTAATCCTAGGTCCTAAATAAATTTAGATTCTCCAAAGGCAAAATTCGTCGGTCCTTAAAATTCAAATTTTAAAATGTCATAGGACTAAGGTAAATTAATTATTTTGCTAAATTTTAAGCCTTTAGTCGCTGGGGGTTAAATCAAATTCAAATTTTTGAGGAAATTAACTCAAAAATTTTATTTTTGAGTTAATTAAAATTCATTTAACTGAAAAATTCGAATTTCCTCAAGAATTTAATATTTATATGGATGAGATTAAACGAAATTTTAATCCTCATCAACAATCGAGATTGCTTTGATAAGGATTACTCAAACTAGCCATTGGAAGATTTATCTATAAATAGGAGGTCATTTGTCAGTTGATCCATTCAATCTCTGAGTCGTGTGCTAAGTGAAAAGCTCTCTTGTAGCTTTTTTTTCTAAAAAATAAAGGAAAATTTTGGGGTTAAATTTCGTAGGTGTTACTCTTCATGGACACTATAAGATGTTTCTTTTTCATGCGTAAACTTTTTTTGGTCATTGATGATAGCTTCTAAAAAATGATTTGAGTACAGGTATCTTGCTGAGTCGCTGGGGTTTAAGAGGTAATTTAAATTTTGAATGTAATAACAGGTATCTCTATTTATATTAATTTTATTATCATTTTTTCGCTCTATTTTAATGGCTAGATTGAGTTTTGCAGGAAAATCTTGATTTTTAGATCATCAGGCGTTCATGGAAGTTTTCAGTTGGACCAGCGAACTCCCGATCCATGTTTTCTGAAGAGCCCAACTTAATTTGATCTTGGGCTTACCATAAGATTTTTATTGGTGATGCATGAAGGGTTTTGAGCTAAGAACCTCATTTAAAATCTTAAAATTTAATTTTTTATGTGCTAAATTAGTAAATTTGGCTTTTGAAAGCCTTAGATTGTCAGATCTAGAAGCGGAGTTGGACTCACACTCGCCATACCTGATAGATATGCCAATCCTGTGCATAAATCTGTAAAGTTTTTGGGTTTTCTGACTTGGGTTTCTGGGGTTTTATTTATTTTTTGCATATCTGGGTTCTGGGTGTTTTTGTTTTCAGATACAGATTGCAGATCTGAAGGTGAAGTTTGATTTGAAGCCAGATCTAGGCCCTGGAGGGTAATATCTGGCCTCAAAATTACTTTTACAAGGAGTCTAACCAGATTTTTGCAGTCCAAGGGTTTTAATTTTTTTTTAAATCTGGAAATAATTTTAAGAGGGTTTTACTGATAAATCTAAAGCATAAGTGTGAAATTCGTTTTTTTGGGTTTATCTTGAGTTTGGGCTATAGTTTCTCTGCTTCCTGAGGTTTTCAGATTTGTTTGTTGCCTGGGGTTTTCCAAAAGGAATTTTTCGAAATTGTTTTGCTCTTGTTGCGTTTTTCTAGTCTCTAGGAGATTTCGATTTCCTTTTTCTTATTTTTCATTCACCCTTGCCTTCATGCGAAATTCCCTTTCCCGCTACCATCGCACTCTTCATCTCCTCACCCTCATCCCTTCCATCCCACATCGTTCTAACCTGTGCTGCTCTTCGATTCTCCTTGCTGCCATCGCCCCTGTCTACAGTCCTCACCTACATCACTAGCAACAAACAGCTCTGCTCCTCTAGATCCCTGTCCAATACCGCAACCACTGCCTTCCTGCGTCGCTGCTTCCTCGAATCTCCTTCTCTCACTGTTTTGTCGTTCTCCCACATCCTTCGCTATCATCGAACTGCTTTCCTCCATAGAACTTTCCTTGCCTTACCGTCATCAAACCTGCAGAAGTATCAAACCCAAAGTATTTTTCGATTTCCTTTTGGTTAGGTTTCCTTTGTTTACGTTTCATTTAATTTCATGGTTAGGGTTAGTTTAATAGTTTATTTTTCATTTTTATTTTGAAATTCAATTTTGGTTTTATTTTATTTTTTATTTTGCCTCATTTGGATTTGTTTCATTAGATTCGATTTTTTTTTTTCTAATTTGATTTGATTTCATTTTTTTTTTACTTTTATTTTTATTTTTTTATTTTGAGAATCATAAAAAATTTAAAATTTCTGAAAAACTAAAGAACTCTAAAACTAGAAAATCATGAAAATTTTCAAAACCCTAAAAAATAAAAAAATAAAAAAGGGCTTCATTTCCATTTTTATTTTTCATGTGACTTTGAAACCGTCTATAATTTTTAAATCAAAAGTATTTTTTTTGCATTAAAAGAGTTTAATTTTTTTTTAAATCAAAAATAATTTTTTGCATTAAAAGATTTTAAAAAATTTATGTAGCCTCTAGCCCATTAAAAAAATTTAAAATTATTAAATCATTTAGATTTGTTTTGGTCACATTAAAAAAATCTTAGTTGATCATTTACCGCATTAAGTTTGGGTTCATAAAACTTAGCACATCAAAAAAATTCTCCTAGGGAATAATTAAGTTGCTAAATTAAAGTTCTTTCTTGGTGTCATGTGTGTTAAGGGTAAAATCCTAAAGAAACTTTTGTGGTATTAAGCATTTTAACTTTTCCATAGTTAAACATACTTAAATTTTTTATGTAAGGATTGACTATAGGAAAGTGGTAAATTTTCCTAGATTTGGGTCACTAAGGGTAAATCATTTTAATTCTAGGATTGTGAATTCACTGATTAGCATTTAAATTTCAAGGTTTTTTAAAGTATTTGGATCTCTAGAAATTTAATTACTAGAATATTTTGCACCCTATTTAAATTGATCGTCCCTGCTTGAATTATTTGATGTGTGTTACATGTTAAATATTTTGCGAATATTTTCAAGTAATTGTTAAAGTGTTTTGTCGTGGAATTGTAATAAATTGCATATCTTTGTTTCCTAAGTTGAGTAATTTTGAGCATCTGTTGACAGTGATATTAAAATGCAAAGAAGTTTTTGTTCTCTTTGAGCTATAATTGTATCAGAAAGATTTGAAATAAGCTTGTGGTATAATTCTAATATCTTTAGGAGTTTACTTTTAAGTCTTCATCGAGTAAAGTGAACATTTCATTTTGGTAATTGAGGGCTTTTGCGACACAAGTGTTTATAATCCTCGAGTCTAACTTCATCTCATCATCTAGTTCAATTGCATTTAAGTTAGTTTTGCACAAACAAAATTTACTTCCAAGCATAAGCTTGGTCGATAGAGAGATAGATATCCATCCATCTTTGCTTGTGAAGCTTGCTTTTAAGAGTATTTAAAACGGTGACCTTGCAGTCGTCAGAGCCACAACTCTTTGTAGTGCCGAAGTCACCGTTAGATTCTCAGGAGAGGTATCGTTAATCACACCTTAGTGTGCTTCGCCTTATCTTCTCTCTGCCAATTACTGCGAAATCAGGCTCAACACAAAGAGGATCAAAAGATTCACATTTAAATAGGCATTTAACTAAAATTAACCAAGATTCTTGCATCTCACATTAGCTTTAGGATCTGCATTTCATATAATATAGTCATTCATCTAACAGTAGCAGTCACTAATCAATTACTTGGTCTTAATTTCCCTAGCAAGATCGTTGACTCCATAAAGCATTGGTATCAATTGTTTAAAATCTAATCAAATCCTATAAGTCTTGCTAAATCTTAATCAAGTACTTAATCGCTTCACTGTATCTCCCGAACTAGTTGGTTCCCAACTAGTTCCTCTTCTTTCCTTTTCTCCATAGGGTCTACCCCCCTGAGCCTTGTTGACTCCATAAAGCATTGGGATCAATCGTTTAAAATCTAATCAAATCTTATAAGTCTTGCTATATCTTAATCAAGTACTTGATCGCTTCACTGTGTCTCCTGAACTAGTTGGTTCCCAACTACTTCCTCTTCTTTCTTTTTTTCCATAGGGTCTATCCCCCTTAGCCTATTGTAGGGAGACAGCTTAAACAAAGAGATTGGGGATCAGGGTGACAGTCCCCGATCTGAGTCGTTGTCGTAGTAACTAGACATTTTGTGCGGCAACAGGTCTAATTAGCCTAATAAGCCCCTAAAAATCATTTTAATATGCAAAATAACAACCCTATTGGTGACAAGCCCACCAAATAGCTCAAAAGGTGTGCAACAAGTCTTCCTAATGAGGCTGAAATGATAAAACAATGGTGCAAAAGGGCCATTCGAAGGCTAAGATATGTCCTCCATGTGCCAAAATGAAGAGGAGGGCTATCAAACAGATGACCAAGGGGGTGGCCCCTTGGTTTCCAAGAAAAACATTTGTGGTGCTCCTAAGTGGCTGTGGGGCACAACGAATGGTCTCATGGGTCTCCAACTAGATCAAGCATGTCAATGATCCATCAATAGGGCTAGGGTAATGATACAAGCCCTCCTATGTCTCTCTAAATGAGACAACACCTCATTTGGGCCCTGGATCAGCTGCCAAGTGTGTGGTGCAAGTGTGTAGCTGGCCGAGCAATGTGGTCCAAGTGCCATCATCACCTCTGTATGGTTGGGGCATGAGCAAGCAATATGTGGTGCTCAAGAATCCCATGGCATGGCAACGAATGCTCTATTGTGGTGGAAGCCCATGGCTCTCGACACTCACCCTATAAGTGCCATTATGACCCTCTAGAGGGCTTGGATACTGTATAGCGAAGCTAAGCCCAAGATTAAGACTCACTTGTAATTACGTATAAGTGTTGATTTGGGGTAGCATCAGATGTGCTCTAGCAAAGAAAATTGGTGGAGAGGCTAAGGCACATGAGATCTCCAATACCCAGAAATGGTTTGGGTAGATTCTAAATAGTTTGGGAGATATTAAAATAATTAATATTTTTAATGGAGTCCCTAAGTCTAAACTTAGAGAAAATAAAATATTAATGTGAATTAATATAAAATTGTGTTAGAAGGGTCCAAAAGTCAAGGATCAAGCCAGACCTAATCTTAGCCCTTGATTAGGGACTTAATCTCGGCCATTGATTTGTCAAAGAGAAAAGTATAAGAGGAGGCTTGAGAGTCACTTGGAGAACACACCAAGAGATCAAGATTTCAACTTTTTGGGACTACGTTTGTTGAGAAAGTTGAGAGAGTGATCCAATTTGCAGCTGAGGGTTAGTGAATACAGAAGTAGAGAGGCAGAGATAGCACCAGGAGGATCAACACATTAGTCGAAGAGAGGGATGCAAAAGCAGCCAAGGGTTCACACAGAACTAGCCAGGGCTCACGCAGAGGCAGCCAGGAGCTGTGCAGTGCCTCAGAGGGCCAGCGTGAGTGATGCAGAGGGCCAGAGGACTGACGTAGTGCCTCCAGAGGCTGACGCAGGCCAAGGCAGAGTGATGTTGGGCTAACGATGGGCCAGAGAGAGCTAACGCAGTCCCTAGAGGCTGACGTTGGGATTTCATGGGGCAAATTGGAGCTGTAGAGCTGCCTAAGTGTTTATCCGGGGTTTCAGCCGGAATATCTGCTTTCAAGTAGAGAGGTACTACTGCCGAGATTTTTCTCAGTTGGATGAGCCGGATTTGGCATCAAGATTGTATTTTGAAACTGCTTAATAAATCAAACCCTAAGATAGTTGCACTGGTTTTCTCACATTCGGTTTTTCCAAGGACATTAGTCTAAAAAGACCGATGTCACTTGTGTGCTTGTTTCTATTTCCTTCAATTGATGATCTGTAAATTTGTAATGTGTTGAGCATGTACTTGTATTTATTTCCAGTATTTACATGGTAAATAACTTGAACAAGTAGGTAGGAATAAATCAGTAAAGTACATGAAGGATTTCTAACAGGTTAGACTTAGAAATTCCAACATGGTATCAGAGCAAGGTTGCAAATTACAGGAGAACTAAGGACATCAGCCGAGCAGAGCAGTACCAACTTAAAACATCTGTCCTGAGTGACAAAAAATGTTCCTAGCGGAGAAGCAGCAAGGAAGGGGTGATGCAGTGCCTACATCATCATGTTTGAGCCAAGAAGAGGCTGCGCAGAGGCTAAGGGAGGCAAAGACAGGCTCACCCAGAGCCATGCAGAGGCCAGGAGGGATGACACAGTTGGCTGAGGAAGCTGATTTGCTAGTGTCGGGATTGCGCAAAACCTAGGAGCTCTAACCATCAGTTGTTGGGGTTTAGGAGGCTATGGGTAAGTTGCAGACTGGAGCTGGTGGGGTACTGTAGTCATAACAGTACCTAACAGGGCAAGGCCAAGGAGGAGCGAGTTTCTACCGAGGGTTTCTAGTCGAGAAATCCAGATCAGTGGTGCAGCAGCACAAACGATCAGAGTGGGTGCATCTCAACATTGGCAAAAGGGTTTTCGGGAGGGAAATCGAGGCTCAGAGGGAGTCACACTAAGAACTTCCAGGAGGGAAGTAGAGGAGCAGCGAGATGGCAGTGAATGGGGTAAAAGACCAGGACAAGCTGGACAGAACCTCAAACTTCGTAGTCTGGAAGGCCAAAATATTATCCGTTCTAGACAAGAATCATGTCAAGCACTTCATCTTGAGGACGATAGCGATCCCAGTTGACCCAGCCAATAACAACAAGTATGAGGAGGCAATGGCGAGGGCCAAGAGCATCATCCTTGATGGGGTCAAGGACCATGTAGTACCACATATTGTCGAAAAGGACACGGAAAATGAGATGTGGGAGGCCCTAAACAAATTGTACCAGCATACTTCTGTGAAGAGAAGGATGTTACTAGAAAATCAGTTGCGGTCATACTAGATGCAGAAGGGAGAACAGATCAACACCTTCATCGGACGATTGAAGGAGATCCAGGATTAGCTGACTTCCAAAGGGGCCCCGCTGGATCAAGAATTGATGGTGAGAACAACCCTGAACGCAATCTCTAAAGACTGGAAGGTGTTTGTCCAGTGCATACTGGGCAGGGCGACCCTTCCAGATTGAGAGGAAATGTGGGCGGATCTTCGCCAAGAAGAGATCAAAAGGTTTAGCAAGGCTGGAAGCAGCGGTAAGGGAATCAAAACCAAGGAGGAGGAGGAGGTGGATGCTGCCCTAGCATTTGAGGAAAAGCAGGAGAAACAGAAAAAGAAGGACCTCTACAAGGTCAAATGTTTCCACTATGGGGAACTAGGTCATTATGCCACCCATTGTCCAAGGAAGAAGAGCAAGGGAGAGGCCTCCGAGACCAAGGCTGTGCCAGCAAGGGCAAAGAAGGAAGTGGAGACAGACGATGACTGTGCCATGAGTGCTCACACACCACTTGAGCGGAAGTGGGGAGACGATGACTGTGCCGAACTCTTGGATTATACCTTGCTACGGGAGCCCCGAAGAGGAGTAGAAGAATTGGCGGATGTCGGTAGAGACGGAAGCGGATGAAGCGAGAGTGCAGGAGTCCCAAGACAGCATGAGGGAGTAGTGCGAGATGCACAGAGTTGTGGCAACAACGCAGACGTCAGAGAGGGAGCACTTGTCAGTGTCAGAGGGAGCTTCAACATTGGGAGTGTTTCTAGCCTGAAGAAGATGTCAAAGTTGGGAGATCAGTTACTTACTTCTCAATAGATGAGTTGTTGTGCAGCAGTTAGCAGTGGCAGTGCTATAAGCAGTACGATGCAGCATGATGAGAGGATTTGCAGTGCAGATGCAGCAGTGGCAATCGCAAGGCCTGGGCAGCAGCACGGATGCAGAGGGAGCTGCTATACAAATGCAGTAGTGGTAGTGGCAGGGCCATGGGTAGCAGTACATGATGCAGCAGTGCAAAGGATGTTGGGCAGTAGGCCTAGCATCAGCACAGAGACCAATGACGGATGATCAGGGTGATGCTCAATGAGGAGTATTACTAGAGCACAGTCCTCGCTAAGAGGGAGTGTTGATTTTGGGCAGCATCGGATGTGCTCTAGCCACGAAAATTGGTGGAGAGCCTAAGACACCTGAGATCTCCAATACCCATAAATGGTTTGGGCAGTTTCTAAACAGTTTAGGAGATATTAAAATAATTAATATTTTTAATGGAGTCCCTAAGTCTCAACTTAGGGAAAATAAAATATTAATGTGAATTAATATAAAACTATGTTGGAAGGGTCCAAAAGTCATGGATCAAGCCAAATCTAATCTTAGCCATTGATTTGAGACTTAATCTCAACCGTTGATTTGTTAATGTGAAAAGTATAAGAGGAGGCTTGAGAGTCACTTGGAGAACACACTAAGAGATTAAGATTTCGACTTTCTAGGGCTGGGTTTGCTGAGAAAGTTGAGAGATTGATCAGAGTTGCAATTGAGGAGTAGTGAATACAGAAGCAGAGAGGCAAAGATAGCACCGGGAGGATTAGCGCAGTAGCCGGAGAGAGGGACGCAGAACCAGCCAAGGGTTCACACAGAGCCAACCAGGGCTCATGCAGAGGGAGCTAGGAGCTACAAAGTGCCTCCAGAAGCTGACGCAGTTCCTAGAGGCTGATGCTGGGGTTTCGTGGGGCAGATTGGAGCTGTGGAGTTGCCAGAGTGTTTATCAGAGGTTTCAGCCGGAATTTCTACTTCCGAGTAAAGAGGTACTACTACCAAGATTTTTCTCTATTGGGTGAGCCAGATTTGGCACCCAGATTGTATTCTGAAACTACTTAATAAATCAAACCCTTAGATAGCTGCACCGGATTTCCCACATTGGGTTTTTCCAAGGACATTAGTCCAAAAACAACAGTGTCACTTATGTGCTTGTTTCTGTTTCCTTCAGTTGATTAGCTGAAATGTGTTGAGCATGTACTTGTATTTATTTCCAGTATTTACATGGTAAATAACTTGAACAAGCAGGTAGGAGTAAATCAGTAAAGTACATGAAGGGTTTCTAATGGGTTAGACTTAGAAATTCCAACAATAAGATCCAATGTGTCTCCTCACCTTCTAGTACAACAATTCATCAGTGCAATTGAGTAAATAAGCTTGCAAATCAGGGGAAAAAGTGGACACTTTTCGGTGGCATGCCCTTGCAAATGGGCTTTAGAATGTACAAGTGTTTCCTTGCTCAACAAGAGAGGTTAATAAAGGACCCTATTAGGTGGTTTCAACCTCTAAGGAAGTGACAAGTCCATGGTACATCCGTAAACTACCAGATGTCATGTGAAATGATGGTGGAACAAAATGGGGTGACTGAAAGGCTCCAAGCCACATACAAGGGTAGTCATAATTAGGGAAGCCCACACATTGGGTGTATAGATATAGGAGGGACCAATCGTGGTACATGAGTTATCCCGAACTTTGTTTCTCCACCCTTTTTCATATGCCTTTTTCCTTTTATTGATTTTTCTTTATTTAACTGCTCAAGGCTCCAGAGGATAGAGCATGATGTGTATGATAAAGCAGTGATTACCCCCTTAAGGTTGCGCAGTTCATCGCCCACCAGGGGTTGGGATAGTCAAGGGTTCTGTTGTCGCATAGATTGTCGTGACAACGCTCAGACCGGGGGCTGTCACTCTGATCCCCGATCTCTCCGTTTAAGCCTGTCTCCCGCGGCTAAGCGAGGTAGACCCTGTGAGATGATGAAGACCAACTGTCCACCAGTTGGTTGGGAGACACGAGACACGATAAGATAAGCACTAGATGAATTTGATTAATTTACCAAACCAGTGCCTTAAGAGATTGTTATTAAATCGATTACTTGTTAGATGTGAACAACAATCATTTATCATCAGCTAAATCACAGGACAAAAACGATACCCAGCAACTGAAAACCTCGCAAAGATAAATGCTTAAAACCACCATGAGAATCCAGATATCAATTTCGTGTCTCGACTTGAAAATTTAGATCTCAGCATGAAAGATAAGGATTGAAAACAACTGACCAACAAAAATAATTTTCCACGAAATTTTTTTTTTATAGGTTTTCTCGACAAAAATTTAAAGTAAAAAAATCTAAACCTAAAGAAAATTTTTAAAAGACCAAGGATAAAAGAAATTTTTATGATTTTTTAATTATTTTAAAACAAAAAAAAAAAAACTATTTTAAATCTAAACTAATCCTAAATCAAAACTAGAATAAAATGAACTTTTTATTTATTTATTTATTTATTTATTTAAACAAAAATAAAAATCTATTCTAACTCTGTTTTAAACAAAATTAAAATCTAAACTTAACCTAAACTAAAAAAAAACCTAACCCTAAAATCTAAAAAAAAATAATCAAACTAAACTAAACAAAACATATGTCACTATACTATTTAATTTAAATCTAAAAAAACATAAATCGATTTTTCAAAGTTTATTAAAACCTATGCTTGAAGTAACTATAATAAACAAACTAAAAAAAACGAATCGTATCAAAATCAAAACGATTTGGCTTTAAAAATAAACCTACGTAAATGCAGTTAAGTCAAACCTGAAGCCCACGAAATAAAAAAAATTCGACTGGCTTACCCCGTCCCTGCTGCGTACAGCTAACTCGACAATCAGCGATCGGTTTTCACTTACGTCTTGCAGGTTTGAAACGCCACAAAAATCGATTTTGAAATTTTAACCCACGCATAAAAGATGACTGTGTATTGTGTGCGTACAGGAGGAACGCGGGTCTTCGACAGCAGCAAAATGGAGGTCTGGCGTTCGAAGGTGAGCAGCACGTGAAAGAGAAATGTACGCAGGGAGCTGCAGCAATGTTTTGTGGCAGAAGTATGGAGCAACCAGCGTGCAGGCAGAGAGAGACGGTTACAGATTTCTGGCAGCGTGGATTTGCTGAGGGTTATGCAGGCGGAAAGGAGATGGCAGCTTAGAGATGGGGCTGACGTGGGCAGTTAAAGGGGCAACGATTCTTCTGCAGGTAGATGGATAAATCGATTTTTGCTTATAGCCAAACCGCAGTTCTGCAGGCAGCCCGATATCTGATCTCTTTGATAGTAGGACGAAAATCTGGAGTCACGCTGGAGGAATTGTCTTGCAGGCTTTTAGGAGCAGCGAAACCCCCCACGCAAGCTTCACGCAATATCCCTTCAATTTTTTATGCATAAATCGAAATTATTTTTGCTCCAAATTTGTCAAACAGAACCCTGAAAATTTCATAAACCCTGCACCTGTAACCTATGATGGAACATCCAATAAAAATATGTGCAGAAGACAAAACTGAAACCCTAAAACAGCTAAAAAATTTACAAAATTTTGGGCCCCTTAGCAGCCAGATTAAGCAGTAAGCACATAAATATTTTAAAGAAATAAAGATTTTCAGATTTTCACTGTGAAAAACTTCAAAAAAATCTCTTGTAAATTAGAAAGATAAACCGAAAGATAGACCCAGGATCAAATCCAACTGGGCTCAACAAAAAAATGCTTGTGGGAGTTGGCTGGTTCAGCCGAGAACCTCCCCGAACGCCCACAAAATTCCTTCAGAAAATGTTTTCTGCACAGCTCAAAACAACCATCAATAAAGAGGGCAAAAATGCTGCTAGATCTCAGAAAGCAATGGAAATACCTGCCATTACTTCAAAAACCCTAACAACACCCAAACCCTAGCAAGTGAAACAAGATACCTGTGCTCACAATACTCAAAAAAAAGCTATTATTAACGGCTAAAAATAACATATGCAGAAAATTAAACAATCTCACAGCATTCCAAGAGAGTAACACCAGCAAGATATGGACCCCAAAGTCTTCTTTTATTAACCAGAAAAAGTTTGCAAGAGAGCTTTTTTCAGTACAAGACTCACAGATCAGATGATCTGAAATGACCCCCTAAAACCCTATATAAAGGAAATGATCCAAACGGCTAGTTTGAGTGATCCATGTTGAA
>APFE030626666.1:3065-28233 GCA_000404065.3 Pinus taeda
CTTGATTTTTCATTATGTTCCTTTCAATGTTACAATACATATTTATACATGCCGAAGCATCCAATACCATGGACCGAAAACCATCGCGTCCAAAAACCATGGACCGAAAACCATCGCGTCCAAAAAACATGTGCGAAAATCATGCACAAAACCATAGGTGGGTCCGCCCAACCTAACATAGGGTCCAAAACCAAAATTTTCCGAGGCGCTGCCCCGAAACCCATAAAGTGGGGTTACGGGTACCCCTCAAACCCCCTGTTAACTATGTGGAAAGAATATAACACAACCCAACAAATGCCCATACCTTGTTCAGAAAGTTGTCTTATAAATATCCTCCTCTTTAATGCGTACCTGATGATATCTAGATCTCAGATTAATCTTCTAGAACACTGTTGCTCCCTTCAGCTGATCAAACAAGGCATCAATCCTTGGCAACAAAAACTTGTTCTTGATAGTCATTTTGTTCAACTTCCTGTAGTCAATGCAGAATCTGAGAGTACCATCCTTCTTCTTCACAAACAATACCGGTTTTCCCCAAGGTGATACACTTGGCCCAATGTATCCCTTGACCAACATTTCCTTCAACTACATCTTCAACTCCACCAACTTAGGTGTACTCATCTTATAATTTGCCTTTGATTCTAGAGCTACCTTAACACTAACTCAATAGAAGAGTCTACTTCCCTCTTAGGTGGAATCTCTGAAATATTTTCGGGAAACACATCCTGAAACTATTTTAAAATGAGGTACCTGCTCAAAACATCTGCATCCTCAACTTCCTTTCCTTTTTCACTAGAAATATGCACTGCAAATGATACACATCCTTTCCTGCTACTACGTTTTGCCTACATAGTTGTCACCATCTTAACCGATGTGGATTTCTTATTTCCCTATAACACTCTTGGCTCCCCATTTTCATCCACACACTCAATGGATTTCTCATAACAATCCACCTTGGTTCTATGAAGGTACAACCAATCCATGCCCAACAACATATTATGTGATCCAGTGGAAATAAACTCAAATGTTCTATGGTAGGAATACCATTCAAATAAAATGCACAAGCTCTTACCCAATGATGAACTCTCTTATTTATACCTATAGACAACTGCACTGACCAAGATTATGCATTCACTTCTTTATTCAAACCACACTTATCCACCAATTTAGGACTAACATAACTATAATTAGATCTAGGGTCAATCAAAATACAAACAACTTGATCACAAAGCTTACATCCATCTCAATGGTAGATGTTTGATGGCCTTCCTATCTATTATCCAGTGTTGCATAGGTATGAGGAATGATCTGAAGAACATCCCCAATAGTTTGTGCCTCCTCTTCACTATATATATGAGGCCTATCACCCTGATTCTGTGGAAAATCCCTCTTAATGTGTTCCTTACCACATGTCCATCACTCCAATTGTCTAGTACCATCACCTATATGTTGTTGTTGTGATCCATGTCCCTGTTTAGTTGCATTGAAATTCTTTTGTGGTGAAGCATTTTATTTCTCTTCTACATTTTAAGGCTTTATTCTTTTAAACTACCATTTACCTTTACCTTTGTCTTTCCCTTCCCATCCTTGCTAAGATACATTCTTACGCTTTGACTACTCATAACAATGCTTCAATTTCCTAATAACTTCCTCAAGTGACCGAGGCCCATCATACTTAATCCGATCACTAAATGCTAATGGAAAACCACTAAAACATCACTGAAATTTAGCCTTCTCATCTTTAGGATATAGTACATACCTTAATAACTCTAAGAACTTAGTCGTGTATTCTTCTCTTTCATTGATCCCATCTTTAGCTCATAGAATTATTTGGCCTTATTATTGTAGTACATTTCTAGCAAGTACTTCTTCAGGAAATCCTCTTGAAATCATGCCAACTCAAGTCCTCCATCATGATGTCTCTGAACTGCTTCACATCTTCCCACTGGATATCTTCTTTACCTTTCAGGTTGAATATAACAACTTTGGCCTTCATGTTTTCTGTGTACTCATGCAACCCAAAGAACTTGTTCATCCCAAGTATCCACGCCTCTACACCTTCTAGTTTCTTCAAGTCTCCATCAAAAGTAAGTGGCTTTGATTTCTTAAACTCATATGGTAAGCATCCCCTATCACTAATCCAGTAAGGATGATAACGATGACAATCATGATGCTTGTTAGAACCAAAACTAGAATAATACTTATATTCATCACCTCTCCTATCTGGTGTATCCAACATTATTTCATCTCTAACCATGTAATCTGTATTCAACACGTACCCACCATGAGATCTATTGGCATATGTCCCATTAGTTTTGTCCTCCTACTGATGGCTAATCCAAAGTGGCCCCTTTCATTGCAATTCTGACAAAATTTGAAGGAGAATTGCATTAACCTTTGCTTGTTTATATTGTGCCTACATGTCTTTTTCATTGTCCACCTTACAACTCCTTATTTACTCCTTCAAGATTCTCAATGTGTCTACTAAGCCAGAAGAATGCCCAACACCACACTGCTCATCTGATTCATATGGAGAATATTTGTAGTCTACCATATTACTACTCATTTTGATCACTTTTCTACAAGGCATACTATGTCAGCTAAACCAAATCATAATAAATCAATGTACCTTAGCAAAATTCAGCGAGGATATCTCATCTTCAAGATCATCAAATTAGGGTAATACATGTATAACATAATCATAACAACATATAGACATATAATACATAAGCATATCACCATGTAACCATCAGTCTACCTAGAGTCGAGTCATCCATGCATCACCATATCAACTACATGTAGCATGACCTCATGCATGAAAACAACCATACCAATGTAAACTGACAATATGCAAGCATATACAACATGTAATCAATCATACACTCATGACAACACACTTCACAAAAACAACATCCTCTTTCACATGGCGATGTCACTACAACCATGACTGACACCATGCATATGCAACAAGCATATAGACCACAAGGATGATTAACACACATGCAACTGACATGAATGCATGACCAACACATACCACCCATCCAGCCCAAGTGTTCGCTTGATTTTGGCCAGCCCAGGTTCAATCTATATTGCGCACCAAAAAAACCCTTGATTACTGGCCCTTTTGGCAATGACTTGCAAGCAAATTATAGTCTCACCCCAAGTGACTATGGGAGGATGCAGAACTAGGTTTCTATAGCCTTGAAGTATTAGGGGATGTGGTATTATTATGTTATTTTATTCTTAGCATTTATAAATCACTTCATTGCATTAGATTAATCACTTAAACATGCCATATAAAACCATAAACCATCTTTGTGTTGAAGTAAACTACAACTGTAATAAATACTACTCTACAAAAGATAATAAGAAAATATACACATCAAGATACCAATTTAACGTGGTTCACCCTAGTGTAGGGCTACAACCACAAGAACGGTGCTTAATATAATGAATCTTTGAAAACAAAACAGTTCTTGGTTTGCGTACTAAGTTGTAGGTTGTCTACGCACTCAGCTGCAGACCCTTCTCCAGGCCTTTGCGCACTCAGCTGTAGAGGCTCTCATTTTCGACCAAATTATAGACCATAATAATTCATCCATAACACTGACTGATCTTATCTTTTCTCTTCTTATTATTTTACCCTATATATACTATTACATTGTAGGGTTACATCATCAAAATACCATGGTCCAAATACCATGGACTCCCTAAAACAAGAAACTATGGCCCCAAAATCATTGACCTCTTACAAAATTGTGTGCTTTTACAAAAAGGAGGGGCTTCGACCCACCCGAAAGTCCTTACGACACCACACAGTATATTTAATTCCTCAAAATGCACTATGCTGCTCCACTGCACACTCTGCCCACACAATGTTGAGTCTTTTCCAAAATCTAAACCAAGTTATCTTGTGCCCAACAAGTCCCCAACACTCACATGTGACTCGTCTCGAGTCACTTAGCCAATTTTCCTTTGATATTCACTGTAATTTTGTTGTAGGAGTTGTTGAACTGCTACAGAATGTCTTTGACCTACTTCTCTATATTGCACACTTCCTTTAGAAATGCTTCTATCACTGGTTTTTAGCCTTCTGCATCACTATTATCTCTCTCTGTCAAAGGTCTTGAAGCTTCTCATCCATTGCTCGGAATAGTTTGAGAGCCTCATCCTGCTATGGTTGAGTTCTCTCTGTGAGAGTCTGCTCTTCCTTCCTCAACTCCTATATATTCTTCTGGAGGGAATTTCCCTCATTGATCTTTGTGAGCTTTTGTGAGATTGGTAGGGTCTTCATAGTTTCCCAATTCTCCTCCAGCTGTTGCTGCTTCTGCTGAATATCCTCATGTAGCTTCTTCGCATTTGGATCTTCCTACGATGAAGTCCAAATCTATAAGCTCTCATCTAATAGCTTCCCACAATCTGCCACTATTGTGGAGATTTTAGCAATTGCATCCTTCAGGTCGACCTCCCTTTGCTCTCACACTTCCTTTGGTGTGGATGGTTGCAGCTTCATCTTTAGCTCGTTGATCTTCATCTCATATGTAAATTTCACGTATGCAATCTTATCCTTGTATCCTTTGTTGCAAGGCCAAGCTTCGCAACCTTGTACTCCACTGGTTCCTCTTCTCAGACCTCAATGTCTAAAATCTCATGAAATGTTGCTTCCAACACCTCCTTCAACTTCTGCTATTGCTGGACTTCTTAATCCCTCTCCTGGATCGCCTAGTCGAGCTTTTGCTTCAACGAAGCTCGCTTCTTCTTCAAAATGATGATGATTAATCAAGAGCCTTCAATGATAGAGAGAGATGAATAGTCGATGCAATACTCATTTTTCAAGATGAATGATGATCTTTGTGTCTTCTTCTTCCTTATGGCCTTTGCGAATGATTTCCTCTAAATTAGCTTAGATTATAGTTGTATAAATTTCTTCCACTTGCTAGCAAAAGTGATCTTCAAGTTGCCTTCTCTTTCACCTTAACTCAAATTCCATGTTGAGAAATCACTAGGGAAGCAAATTAGGGTTGATTTATGTTTATTTGATAATTTGTTGTGAATATGTGTTGGATTTTGATTACTTTTATTAGGTTCTCTTCATCAAAAATTTATCAAAAACATAAATCATGAATATCACAAATGACAATGAACACAAGATATAGGCTCCAATCTAGGGCCAAACCCCACTAATAGAATCAGATCAAAGCTATAAATCCAAAACCCAAAAACCAAGACCAAGACTTCCCAGAAGATCCAAGTCAACCCTCCTTCCAAACTCTTCCAACAAGTCAAAATCAACTCAAATCAAGGGTGGTCAACTCATCCTCAATTCTAGTCAAACTTGAAATTTTAGGGCCTGCAATTACTCTTGAAATTTCCAGCCCCTGTAGTAGCCTCAAATATTTTACGTGTGACAAAAACTAGGGCATATTTCCACACTTGAGGACAGATTTTTCTTCCTCCTTGACTTTCGCTCTCTATGCTATGACTTTTTCTCTTTCCCCTTGAATTTTTCACCCATTTTCGCTCTCTTCTTGGCACATAAATCAAATTTTATTACTTGTCTTCAAATGAGTTTGAACTGCACTATATATATACACATTTAGGAGGTCGAATAAGTCCCTTCAGGGCCAACTTGTTAAGGTAGAGATGACTTGGTCTTATGGGGACAAAATTGACTTTTTTAACTCAAATAACTTTTTTATTCTTTCTTCTTCTTTTTTTAATTCCAAATGGGACTTGACTTAATAAAAATAGATATGAATCATGACAAATATTCTCTTTTCTCAATAAACCCTAAAAGCATGAATAACATGCTTGACTAATGAAATAATAATAATAATAATAAATTCATCTGTGTCTTTTAGTTTTTACATGAAATAATAATGACATACGTACAATGATAATTATGAAGGTTGAACCTAGTTATATTTTCCAACACCATCCACACTTGTGTGAGTTTACTACTAAAAATATTCTAGAATATTCCACGAAGGTTATCCCTACCATCCATGTAATAATTGTTGATATAAATAAATTCAAATTCTAGAACTCCTATTTGAAAATAGGCATGCCTATTGGCATAATAACTGGGGCCTCCATAGTCATGAGGATTAGCACAATTGATCTCTTGTTCTTAAAGAATGTATGCTATTAAGAGAAATGGATTTAATTCTCTCTCTGAATTGCGTCATTATATATATCACATAGCTAAAATTTAAAAATCATTAAAAATAAATTTTATTTTATTTTAAATGATTATTATTATTAATTATAAAAAAGAATTAATATATAAGTTAAAGACATCTACATTTAATAAAGAACTAAACAAGATTCATAACCATGTAGATCCTTAATCTTTGTAAATAAAATTTCTTGCAACACAATGGGCCAATACCTTATTACATGCTTGGAAAACCATAAGTCACTTCAAATGACACTTGTTCATATGACATATTTTAATTATTTAATTTTATTAAAAGAGAAAAATGGGCATAACTACTTTGGAGACCTTTGATTTGTGTATACTACTATAAATATTCTAGAATATTCTATGAAGGTTAAATCCCTAACATCCACCTAATAATTATTATAATTAAATTAAGATTGTGGAAGCCCTATTTGAAAATGGAGAGGCTTATTAGTGTTATAATAATAAATTAACTAAAGTTATAATCTAGTTAATTTTTATGTTCTTTTTTTCTAAATATTAGCAATGTGAAATGTACATGAATTTTGATGCTTATCATGGATTGATTCGTATTGATGTTTACCAACTATTTAATATATATGGTTGCACTAGTATGCATACCTTTATAAACTTTAACATGGCTTATTTATGTGAGGAAGTGGATCACTTGTCCCACAAACAAGGGGATTTCATACACCAATTTAGTGTCTGACTTATCTATAACCTTAAAAGTATATTATTATTAAAGAAATTTATAATCAATAGATTTAATCTTCAACCTCATCTAGATTAGTCCAACAAATTACATATAAAAGTTTGTTTTCTTACCATAATAATACAATAACTTCTATACTACTTTCTTTTCTAGGAAGTCTCAAATAACTAATGGTTCATTTAGTAGGGCCTTTTCTTCAATTCCTTATTTTTTAATCTATTTCATTTTATTATGGAACCAACCCATATAAAGTGAGTTGTACTCTTTGCTTGGTTTGGTGGTATGTTCATATCTATATTCATTACTTTATTTGTGTATGTCAAAAATTACTATATTCTTTTTCTGGCCAATGAAAATGAATATAAGTGTTCATGCTAACATTATAGATTGATTACTTTGCATTTTAACTCCTAGTTCCTCTAATAGAAACTATTTTTTAATTCTCTTGAACTTTTTTATAATTCTTTAAAAAAATTGAGACTCTAAATTGCACAATCATGTAAAATTTGAGATTCTAAATTGCACAATCACGTAAAATTATTATTTTCCGAAATGTTTTCAAAAGTAACTTTCTCAATTTCTAACTGCAAAATAAAATTTGCTCATGTTTATTTTACATATAACCTATAACATAAAATTTGTCTGGAAGATTAAATTTGTCATTAATTTTTCCTACTTTAATAAATAAAAATATATTTATATTTAAAAATAATAAAACATAATAAGAATATTTTGATAATTTTTAGTTAAATGATATATAAATCAATTCGACAATATAATGATGCAAATATATTGATATTATTTTAACTTTTCTACTTTCATCTTTCTCACATTTATAAATAAGATGTTATGAGGTTGTAAAGTGTATAAACATTTATAAACTAAACATTACATCAAATAATGAGAATCTCATATCTCAATTTAATGTATTATTAGTCTATGCTACAAGCAAGGCAGGGACTATAATAATTGGAACGGTGCCACTGATATTACTTTGAGTTGGTTACTATCGAAATATTTTAGGATCACGATAATTTTTTCATAGTGAAATCTATTTCACCATATTATTTGGCCTCTTCCCGAGGTAGGGCTCTTCCTGAGGTAGGGAGGCCAGAACCATATGTTATCTTAGTTTATTTCCTTCGTATTTTATTTTGTTTCCTTAGCATTTTGAATTGCTAAATTAATGCTAGCATTAGTCATAAAGCATTAAATCATTAAATATGACAAGCCAATGAGTGAGATAAGGGTCTATCTATGCTTTCTACACGTGTTTTGCAGCAGTGCTTAACACCTGTCACTACCTCTAAAACACCTTCACCTTGAGCCTTCATCAGAAAGCTACAGACAGCATGATCTAACCGAGAAGTGCAGCACCCCACCTTATTGAGCTACACCATATAGTATCTGAAATTGAAATTCAACAATAACACATAAGTTCCTCACTAGGTAGAGGCATAGGGAACCGCAAAAGCTTATGGCAGACATTCCTTCTAGTTCCATATCTAGTATGGCTTGACCAAACCCACATATATAACTTTAACTTTCCATTTCAATGCGTTATCTATCTATGCAAGTTCATAAAAATTAATTTTCCAAAAGAAAAGACCATAAAGCATACTACTTCTAGTAGATACAGTGGTTGGCATTGTTGCAACACATAGATTTCTTTGGGGAGGCATGTTTTGATGGTAAGTAATGGTATGGGTCACAGCTGGAGGAGGTCTTAGATACTACATATAATGTTGTGTTGTAGTATTAAAGGGCATTGATTCCTCTGCAACTCAAGTGGATGCCTCCTGAATCACACGATGGGAACTTGGGTCAGCAGGAACTCCCATAACCCATGTGCCCATTCTACTGCTTCTACTGCCTCCTTCACTCTGTGTTGGTGGGTATCCATATGGCCATGAACCCTATTTTTTTCATCTTTTCCAACCTAAATGACATGAGGTCCAAATGTTCGAATGTGGTTATGAATTTAGAGGCTCCGATAAGTGAAATTTTCCCTAATATGTAGAAATAAACTAGTCAGAAAGGAAACAAAGAATATTAGTATCATAGAATCACTAATATTAACAACATAGCCATCCCCTAGCGTATGCCCCTTTTCTTATCTATAGAAGGTAGGAAAGACAAGACAAAGAAACACCATCTTTCATTAGCGAATTTCCCTTCCTTCTAAACTCCTCCTAACTTAGTCAGGGTTTACCTTCAATATCTTCTCTCGTAGGCAGAGAAGATTATATCTGCATAGATGAGATGGTGGTGTCTCAGGAGGCCATGGATATTGTGCAGAGGGTAGGGTATGGGGTCGATAGGTAGCTTGGAGGGGACACCTGTGTGTTTTCTACTGTAGAGCTGGTGGTTGAAAGCTTCATTACTGAGTCTTTCTGTGTGAATTTTGTGGACCGAGAGTTGGACTAAGAGTTAGACAACAAGAAGTGGGGGCGCATCATGATCTTAGTGATATTTTTTTCAGGGTTGTAAAACCATGGAAATAACATAACTGACTTGTTGATATCATATTATGCATAAATTTTCCTTGGAGAAAAGAAGAGGAGGAACTGACTACTATGGCTTGAATAAATCCTTCCTCCTCAAACACCAATTTCTGAATCTATCCCTATTGCAAAGTAATGAGTGGTGCCATGGTAATAGATTTATTTTTTGTGTTTTCCATCACATTGGTAGCATGACATTATGTACCTTGACTAAACTACTGTTAATCAGTATGTATATTTAGATACTGTGATTGTTTTGAAGTATGAGACCATACTTTTATTCTGACAAATATGTGGAGTTTGTGCATATATTATTCATGAATGGCACAAGTATGTGTTATTGATACAGGAAGGAACCTACATCCAAAATGCTTCTTGCCAATTTTGTCTCCATATTTACATCTTGTTGCATTTTTCGACTTCCTTGGCTTGCAAAATGCACACCTTATCCTGCAGGGGACGTTTTCAATGAAGAATATCCTAAAACTTATAAAAAAGGGAACTTCAAGCGATTCCATTATTTTGAGGGTTAGTACAATGACCTTGCAAGCTTGATTTTCAACACAAATGATGGTACTTTTAAAATCATCTTCAACTCTGCCACAGGAAAGGAGTTTCGTTAATCATCGTTCATGCTTTACTTTGTTACTATTTTTACATTAGGTCTAGTCACATATGGACTTGCACTTCCATCGAGTCTATTCATACCAGTAATTATCAGTTTCCAGTTAGTCCCGCTTGGAGCCAATGGACACTAACTCTAGTCTTCTTGGTCTAGAGAAACTATTTAGAGGCAATCCCTATTAGTCTCTACAGTTCGAGCCCTCTGAACTAGCCTTTCTAATTGGCCTCATTACAACATTTGTTAACCTTATAGTAGACAACATTGTTAGATTTAAGTTGCTTGTTGTCTCTAGATTGATACTGCAAAACATATATTCTATTTAATTTGTGAATCTCCACCCTTGTTCGATGGGTTTATTCTAGTGTCCATACTCAATACATCGCTACACAAAATTGATGGACTAGTCCATTTCACTTTTCCTGTAGTTATTAACTCATTTTTTTTATCACAAATCTAGACAAATAAGCTCTATTAGTTTGCAATGAATTTCTGCCATATTAGAATTTGATTAATTTAATTAAGTAAATTATGTGTTGAGGTGTTGGTGTAGAGTGTAGTGCATAATTTCATTTCTCAATTTTATTGATTTGGCAATTGGTTGAAATGAGTTAAACTATAGGTATATATTGGCCTTTCCAATGTTCATGGGTGCTAATCTAGCACTAACTTTATTGCCAAAAATGCTTACTGCCTATATTGAACCAACAATAATAGGGTCTAGTTGTTGGAAAGAATACTAAGAGGGGGATGAATTAGTATTATCAGATCAATAATTTTATTTCCCAAACATATTTATATATGCTACTTCAGTGAAGTAAACTAGCTTGTACATGCAACTGTGATTAGAGAAACCAACATATATCTAGAGAACTTGTGATTTAGACAATTTATCATGTGTTGATCTTAAACAAGTACATCAGTAACTTATTAGATAGTGTAGTAAAAACAGAATAAAGAATCACACATAAGAAACACACATGAACACCAAGATTTAAGGTGGAAACCCAATGTGGGTGAAAACCACCTACTGCTGTTGTCTCTATCGTTTTTTAATAATAAGAAAATCTGTTTACAATATTGTACTAGTGCAGACTCATACCAGTATGCAAGCTTCTACTTGCAGAAGGTTACAACCTTCTCTCATTCTCCAGCTTCTACTAGAAGAGAGCTACAACCCCCTAGCTCTTGTACTAGCCAATATATTTACTAGTACGTAGGTGCCAGCCTACAGAAAACTCCACTCTTCCACTATGGACCACGCTTCATGAATTTTTAGACTGGATGCTCCTAGCACATATCAAGACATACGAAGACCTTGAATCATCAATAACCCATCAGAAATTTACAAACTCAAACTTCATCAACCAACATGCAGTTAATCTGAAACAATCAAATCACTATCATCAGAACATTTTGCGGAACCTAGAAACTTGTATCAACATTTAGAACCAACTGAAACCCCAAAAATTCATGTGTCAAACTGTATACGCTACTTCAATGAAGAAAACTTGCATGTATCTGCTACTTCCTTCATCCCAACCTGCTTATACCTCTAAAGATTCTGAATCATAAAATCTCTGAACCACAAACTGTACCAACCAGTAGTATACTGAACATCTACTACCAACTTACAGAACTTTACGTAGGCAGGCAACATAAAACACTTCTTCTCACTTATATAATCAATCAAAAATAAACCCCCTTATTCATTCAGATTTACATTCAGATCTAAGAAGATTTCATTGACAGACAACAGTAAAATATCAACAACAATAAATTAGCAATACTAATCTGATAGATCTCTGAACATCAAGCCCTTCTTTTGTATACGCTACTTGAAAGAATAAAACCTGTGTGTATATGCTTTTTGGCTGAGATGAACCTCCGTACAAATCTGCAAATATTGACTCAAAAATTTGTTGCAATTCCAGACTTCATACAAACTTAGATCATGATAGATAATGAATAAAACAGGTGCAAAACATTAGATCTATCCTCAACCAATATCAGATCATTCAAGAATAAGTCATTTCAGGCCTCATGGTCCTGATCCAATATTGAACTCAAGGTGCACATAAATATTTCAGATCTAGTCCCAAACATAACCCTGCAACATAAATTATAATTCAGATAGAAGTATTCCTTAGAATCTTATTCACTTGCACAATGGCCTTATGATCCTCTCTTCTTTATATAATTTTTGGCCTTTCTCAATACCATGGACCAAATCCGCTTAGGATTAATACCTTGGACCAAATACCTCGGACCAATACCTTGGACCAAATACCTCAGACCAATACCTTGGACCTAAAACCTTGATTTTCCATCCCATACGCGCTTTTACTTCTATGAAAGTGTGTGTATATGTATACGCCTCTTTTGTTCTGTTAACTTGCGTGTATATGCTACTTGGACTAAGTGAACCTGCGTGTATCTCTTAAATTGCTCTTACATTATCTTCTTCCTTCAACTTCTTTTCTAATCAATATACCTTAGTTCCATCTTCTTGATCCTTTGTACCATTGACCTATTGCCTCTTAATATTCTTGTTAGCCTCTTATCAAAAACCGAGTTGACCTGTAGAGTTGCCATTAAGGACAATACTTGTATCATAATGCTAATGGTTTGATGGGTTTGTTCTAGTGTCCAAATTCAATCCATCACTACACAAAATTGATGGAGTAGTCCATTTCACTTTTCCTATATTTATTAACTCATTTTTTTATCACAAATCCAAACAAATAAGCTCTATTAGTTTGCAATGAATTTTTTCCATATTAGAATTTGATTAATTTAATTAAGTAAATTATTTGTTAAGGTGTTGGTGCAGAGTGTAGTGCATAATTGCAGTTCTCAATTTTATTGATTTGACAATTGGTTGAAATGAGTTAAACTATACGTATATATTGCCCTTTTCAATGTTCATGGGTGCTAATCTAGCACTAACTTTATTGCAAAAAATGCCTATTGCCTATATTGAACCAACAACAATAGGGTCTGGTGTGCCGGAAATAAAGGAGTTACCCAAAATGCTCCCATTACCTAAGCTATAAGGGCGTAATAAAGATATATTCTTTAGACTTGTTCCTCGGAGCTAGGCAATCTACTCATTCCCTAGATCTGGTATCCTACCTTAAGATTGTAACTATACCATTATCTTCAAGAGAAATAACAAGGTCAATTTACACATAGATACAATACCATGGAGAAACTATTTTGATTGATTCATAAGTGGCTCGAAATGATGAAACAACCCATGATGAACTGAGTTAGCAGGAAGAAAAGTGTCACTTCGTTTGGGCAATTCATCTTGGCATCCTCCCCAAATTCCATGATCACTTCACTTGTTTTTTCTTTTAAATCTCTCTTTCCAAACCATTCCTCCCTCTCGAAGAAGGTGTTATTAAATATAAAGACCCTATTTTTCATGTTTGTAGTGATGGGTAGAGTATCCTTTTGAATATGGGAACCAATGAGATTGACGACCGAATAAGGGAAACATAACTACATCTTATATTAGAGATGGTAGTACTTGTACCAAATCAATCATTACTTGGAACAGTAAAGCAAACATAAGACTCAAATAAAACACAATACAAATAGATTAGATTACCTCAAATGATCACACATATGGGAATAGTACAGTACATTGAATAAGAACACATGACTAAAAACTTGACATTGGTCAATCAGCGGTGCAGGGTGGCAGAATGTTGGATGGGAATTGGGTTCTACTGGTTGCACTAGATTCTTCATGGATGGAAATGAATTCAATCAGTAGATAAGCATGTCACATTACTTGCTTGTATATTAGCTTTGGTATATAGAGTCTATACACATTATAATAGTTCTATATATCTATCTAGTTTACCTAATTAGCGAGCTTAGTAGTTATAAGCATATCATGATCAAGAAGAGAGTGTTATAACTTATTCAATATGTAGAAGATCATAAAGTATCCTGGTTTCAATGGAAGAACCTTACCAAAAAGAAGCTATATTTCCCATCAAGACATCCCTTTAATCAATCTTTAGTCAATACACTCTATGTCGGTACTACATGTTGGCAATTCCAGGTATGACAAGTTTCTATGGCACATGAGGCAAGCCAATAGTCGACCCAACTATTTGGTCACTCGATATAGGAAGGAGTGGTCCCACAAAGGTAACCCTGCATAGATCTAAATCCTAATAGGCCTATGATAAGCCTATGGATGAAAGGGAGTGATCCCTCCTCGCATGCTATATAGGATATGTCTTGGGGAGGAAGGGATTGAAGTCAAATGGATAGTATATTGTCTCAACTACAAATTCTGCCAACTCTGCCTCAGTTTCCATATCTACTACTGTCTCTATTGCCAGATATGCTTTGATTAGTGCTATCCTTGCTTCTGCAACAACATTGGTTTTTTCTCTATTACTAGTATTGGTGCTTTGTAGTGTTTTGTTTTGTGAATGGATGAGCAGGATTAAATAGAATGACCTATTTAAATAGGACTCGAGATCCAGAACGAAGGTATAAATATTTCAATACATATTGCTGAAATGGGCATTGGCATTTCTAATTTGTCTATGTATTGGCCTCATTGCATCATTTTTCAACCTTGCAGTAGAGAACATTGCAAGGTTTAAGTTGCTTTTTGCCTCTGGATTGATACTATAGAACATGTATGGTATTAATTCTCTTTAATCTATGAAGCTCCACCCTTGTTTGATGGGTCAATGATATTTTCCATATTCAATCCATCGCTACACAAAATTGATGGATCAGTCCTATTTCACTTTTTTTATAGTGATTAATTCATTTATTATCACAAATCCAAACAAATATTTCTGCCATATTAGAATTTGATTAATTCAATTCATTAAAATATTTGTTGGGGTGTTGTTGTAAAGTGCAATGCATAATCACAGTTCTAAATTTTATTGATTTGATAGTTGGTTGAAATAAGTTAAATTGTAGGTATATCTTGGCCTTTTCAATCTTCATGGATACTAATCTAGCAATACATATTTTTTACTTTCATAAAATGGTTGTTTGATGTGCATTAATAAACTCTTTAATTCACCGACCACCTACCTAGGAGGCTACTAAATGAAGCCCTTAGATAAAAGTATCCTGAGACTTTGAACTTTTGTGGATTTCTTGTTCAAGGTGTGAATGATGTATTCATTAATTCGCTCTTTTGGTTTGAATTGATAATCCTGATTGCTATTTATTTGGGATACTCAAGTACTCTTGAAGAAGTCATGAACTATTTGACTTCTATATCACTTTTTAGTGACAAAAACTTCCACCATTTTCAGCTCTATGTCATCGAAGAATAATACACAAAAACACTAAATACTTGTAGTTATGGAAAAGCCAAGGGATGCTAGTAAACTTAGGAAAAAGAAAAACAACTACCATGAACAAAAAACAACTTGGAAAAAGTAGAAAGTATCTAAAGCTTACCAGGTTTGGCTACTAGTTGTTGATTACTATTTTTCTTTTTAGAGGGATTTTGAAACTTGTGAGATTTGTTAAACATTTTGGGATTTTGAAACCATAAATATAAATTATGAATATTATTCTAGTTATCAGGAAAATGAAGCATATAAGAATGATCATGTTATGATCCTCTGCATATTATAATGATTTCCAACGAGTCTTAAAGAAAATTACTGAGAATGCATTAAAACTATGGAATGGAATTTTTCTCCTGGCTCGATTGTAAACACACCTTGCATTCAAGTACAATGAATAGCACTTGACCAATATAGTTGGTGTTGTCTATTTCAATGGTATTCATTGCACAGTCGTGATTTTTTATCAGGGATCAAATAGGAATCTTGAGCTTATTTCTATTAGGAGTTCTTTGTGTTGAATTTTATGGAAGATCCTAATTGAGTTTCATTGTATGGGTTGCACAATCCAAATGAGTGTTGTCTATTTTTTAGATGTATGGTTAGACTAAGGTAGTATTTTAATATGGAGTATTTCTTTATAGTCTTTCTAGAACAAATGTGTTTGATTTATTACTTTTTTGTCTCCCAAATAGACAAAATGATTATTGTTTAAAAATTTATTCTATTAAAACATGTTTCTAATCTTATTGTCAAGTGGTTTTGAACTTGGCCAATTTTTTTATTATTTTACCTATACGTATCGTGTTGGAAAAATAAGTACGATATCACAGTATGTTGTAGTCTCAATCACATGTCCCAAATAGGTGTATGCGTTCATCTAAAATAAGATTTCCACATATATTTGAATTACGATCAACATACTAAAACCCACTCTTAGGAAATCCAGAGATTTAGAGAGCTAGAATGAAGCATAACTATATTAAATGATAAATTACTTAGAAGATTGTTGGCATTATGATGGGTAGTAGGTGATTTGATACCATTGAAATTCTTGTTTGCCATGGAGGCGGTGGTCAAGATCTTATGGATGGAATAGCATGAGGTGGTAGTAAAGATCCTATGGGTGTTTCAATAATGAACTATCTAATCACTACAATGGTTCCAGGAGTTGCATATAAGAAAACTCATCTCCTTTAACTCAAGTTTCCTTTGATTCTGATAAAAGAGGAAAAAAAGAACCAAAATGGAAAAGGTTTTTCATTCAAAGTGGATGTGACCCTTTTTTCCTTTTATATAGATTTATTCAATGCTTTTCCTCGAGGTGGACCTACTCTTTCCATTTCAATTGCTGGTTGAAATATTTTTCCTGTTGTTTTCCTTTAAGAATTTATCTAGTAGTTGGTTCTTTGGCCTTTTTGGTTGACCTGTTCTTTCCATTCTAGACATCACATTATGTTTCTCAAGGAAGTAGGTCTAATATTTTTTGCAGCACAACAACCTTTTCGATTGACTTGTTCTTTCCATTCTAAACATCACATTATGTTTCCCATGGAAGTAGGTCTAATGTTATCTACGATGCCTGTAGATTGATACTACAAAACATGTATGGTATTAATTATCTTTAATATATGAAGCTTCACCCTTGTTCGATGAGTCTATGTTGTTGTCCATATTCAATCCATCACTACACAGAATTGATGGATAAATCCTATTTCACTTGTCTTGCAGTGATTAATTCATTTGTTTATCATGAATCCAGACAAAGATTTATGCCATATTATAATTTGATTAATTCAATTCAGTAAAATATTTATTGAGGTGTTGGTGCAGAGTGCAGTTCTCAATTTTATTGATTTGGCAATTGGTTGAAATGAGTTAAATTGTAGGTATATATTGGCCTTTTCAATGTTCACAAGTGCTAATCTAGCAAGACATTTTTTTTACTTTCATAAACTAGTTGGTTGATGTGCATTAATAGACTCATTAATTTACTAACCTTCTACTTGGGAGGCTACTGAATGAAGTCCTTAGATAAAAGTATCATGAGACTTTGAATTTCTTTGGATTTAGTGCTCATGGTGTGAATGAAATATTCATTAATTCATGCTTCTGGATTGGACTGATAATCTTGATTTCTATTTATTTGGGATACTCAAGTACTCTTGAAGAAGTTATTAACTACTTGACTTCTATATCAGTTTTTAGTGATGAAAACTTCTAGCATTTTCAGTTCTATGTCATCAAAGAATAATAAACCGAAACATTAAAAACTTGTAGTTATGGAAAAGTCAAGGGATGATGGTAAAATTAGGAAAAAATAAAAACAACTGCCATGAACAACAAACAACCTGGAAAAAGAAGAAATTATCTAAATCTTACCACATTTGGCTACTAGTTGCTAATTACTATTCTTCTTTTTAGAGGGCTTTTGAAACTTGTGAGATTTTTTAAACATTTTAGGATTTTGAAACCATAAATATAAATATGAATATTGTTCTAGTTATAAGGAAAATGAAGCATATAAGAATGACAATGTTATGGTCCTGTGCATATTATAATGATTGCCAACGAGTCTCACCGAAAATTACTGCGAATGGGTTAAAAATACGGAATGGAAATTTTCTGCTGGCTCGATTGTAAACACACCTTGCGTTCAAGTAAAATGAATAACACTTGACCAATATAGTTGGCTTTGTCTATTTCTATGGTATTTAGTACACTGTCTTGACTATTTATCAGGGAAAATTAGGAATCTTGAGCTTATTTCTATTATGAGGTCTTTCTGTTGAATTTTATGGAAGATCCCAATTGAGTTTCATTTTATGGTCTGTGCAATCCAAATGAGTGTTGTCTCTATTTTAGATGTATAGTTAGACTAAGGTAATATTTTAATATGGAGCATTTCTTGATAGTCTTTCTAGAACAAATGTGTTTGATTTATTACTTTGTTTTCTCCCAAACAGACAAAATGATTATTTTTAAAAAAATTATTCTATTAAAACATGTTTCCCATCTTATTGTCAAGTAGTTTTGAACTTGGCCAATTTTTTTAATCTTTTACCTATATGTAACATGTTGGCAAAATAAGTACTATATCACAGTCTGTCACAGTCTCAATGGCATGTCCCAAATAGGTGTATGTGACCACCTAAAATAAGATTTTTGCGTGTATTTCAATGACGGCCAGCATACTAAAATACACTCTTAGCAAATTTAGAAATTTAGAGAGCTAGAATGAATCATAACTATATTAAATGAGACATTACTTAGAATATTGTTGGCATTATGATGGGTGGCAAGTGATTGGCTACCATTGAACTTCTTGCTTGTAGTGGAGGTGGTAGTCAAGATCCTAGGGATGTTTCAATAATGTATAGTCTAATCCTTGCAATGGTTCCAAGAGCTGCATATAAGAAAACTAATCTACTTTAACTCAAGTTGACTTTGATGCTGAGAAAAGAGGAGAAAAAAGCTTCAAAATGGAAAGGCTATTCATTCAAAGCAGATGTGACCCTTTTTTCCCTTTTATATAGGTTTCTTCAATGCTTTTCCTCGAGGTTTACTTACTCTTTCCATTTTGACAGTTGGTTGAAATATTTGTCCTGTTGTTTGCCCTTACGGTTCTCTCTAGCAATTGGTTATTTGGCCTTTTCGGTTGACCTGTTATTTTGATTCTAGATATCACATTAATTTTCCCAAGGAAGTAGGTCTAATGTTGTTTGCAGCACAACAACCTTTCTGGTTGACCCGTTCTTTCGATTCTAGACATCAAATTATGTTTCCCAAGGAAGTAGGTCTAATGTTGTCTATAACACAACATAGATGAATCCTCATCAATGATAAAAACAAATCAAAGTAAAGAAAGACAGGCAAGCTTTATGGGTGAAAAAAGCAGAGGTTTCATACACACTAGTACCTTTCTTCAACTCCTTTGATTGTGAGTGTGGAGAAGTGATGCTCAACTCAATCTTGAGTATTTGGCCTGTACTTTCCAAGGTCATTTACAAATGTATTTATTGTGATACATGAATGATAAAAAAACTTTGTTTCAATGCTGACTGGGATCTCTACATTTCCTTCTTGGAATAGAGTCAAATAGTATTGATACACTGAAAAGGGAAAAAAATGTGAAGGCTTATGGTGTTTCTTGCCAAAATTTACGTTCTTGTCATGTGGTTGATTCTAATAGCTTGCTATCTGAATGCAAGAGATGAAATGAAGTGTTTCTAGTTGTGGACATGATTATTTATATATCAACCATTTTATTCCTCCGAAATGTTTGACAAACACATGATGTTCTAGTTCAGTGCTTTTGATATCTCAAAATTTGACACTTGAAAACAGATTCTAGGTGAGTAAAAAAATCCCTTCTCCATCCCTTTTCAATGGAAAGACTAGTTTCTAGCTCCTTATTACACATCCCAAATGAGATATCAAAGATATTGACCCCTCTCCACCTCTCATATCCATTATCCACCATCTCATAGCCATTAACAAACCGTCTATTGAGGAAACAGTTGAATGACTCATCTATGTGTCATAGCCTGCTTCTATAACTTATCACATTGTTTCATGCTTTGTTGATCCCTATGCTTTGTTGACTCACAAAGTAGGAATAATAAAGCATTGCTCATAGCCCTTTGCTCATTCATGATTGACCTTATTTTCATTTATAATCTGGATTATTTTTACCAATTTTTTACTTCTTGCCCACATAAGATTCTTCTAATATGATCATTGTACTTGTTGATCTTCCGACAAGAAGTAAACCCATTCAAGCTTTGAAGATAACTAATCATTATAGCTCTGATAAGAAGGGAATGTTATATGCCTCATTTACCTAATCATGATATGCGTTATCCAAGATAGTACCCATGCTCCTCAACTTTTTGATACTGCTTGGCTGCAATTTCAATTTTCAAGTACCCAACCAAATTGTCTTGCTCATGGCCTCTACTTCACTATCCCCTCCATTTTTGTTCAGGATCATTAGGGCTTTGTCCCATGGATGGGAGTCCTCTCTACCAGATGCACAAAATCCTATTCATAGCCCTTTGCTTATTCATGATTTACCTTATTTTCATTTATAATATGGTTTGTTTTTACCAATTTTTGACTTCTTTCCTTGTTTATGCCAATCAGTAAAGGGTACTAAACTAAAGGCATGACATCCAGCTCATTAGTGGTAGCTGCAACTAAGCCCAAAGAGAATTATTTTAGTGCATCCTCATCCTCATGCTCTAAATATGCAACATCTGCATCATTAGTAGCAGAATTGTTGAGGCCAAAGAGGAGGATTTCAGTACATTCTGCTCCTCATGCTCAATAGAAATACCCCCTACCTCTACTAGATTAAGTTGACAAGATTAAGTTTATAATAATTAGCGATTCACATGATCTTCAAATTACAAGAATTTCCTTTTACAACTTCTCTGTGTGTGTATTTTATTTCTATCTTTTGGTCTACTTTTCTTGTCAACAACAAGCTTCCAATAAATTAAGAATCAAGAATCGAACAATGTCTCGACCCTACAAGATTCAAGCCCTTAACTTCTTGAGGGTTTTGCCAAATGTTTTTAATATTTCTTGAGGTGTTGACTACAAACTCTTGTCGAATTTATTTGTTCTACAAGTATTCAAATGCATTATTTACTTGGATTTCAATATTCAAATGTTTTGTATAGATTTATACATTATTACTAGGGTTTCAAACTATTTTCTTTTGCTCTCGATTGTTCTTTAATTATTACTTTTTTTTTTGAAAATGTACAAACCTACAAGTGTGAATTGTTCTCATGGTTTTCAGACACCATCTGTGGAATTTTGTTGTTTCATGATAATTGTCTTTAGCTTACGGAAATATGTGAAAAATACAAATGTGAATTGTTACCAATGACTTTCATGCAACTTTTGTGGAATCTTTGTCATTTGGAAATACTTGCTTCTATGTGAAAATTGTTTTGTCTTTCCTATTCTCAATACTTGTTTCATTAGGACATGTAAATAATGAGAAAACTGATCTTATTTTCCTTTGTTTATAACGACTTTCAGGCACCATCTATGGAACCTTTTTCTTTTGACAACAATTTCTTTTATGTGAAAACTATTTTGTCTTTTCTGTGCTCGACTTCTTGCACAAAATCCTCCTCATAGCCCCTTGCTCATTCATAACTGAGAATAAAATTATCTTATCTTAAACAATACCATCTTATCTGATCCTGTTGTTATCTTTCCTAAGGCATAGGAAACTATTTCAACACACCTGTAGCATGGTTTAGAGAGTTTTCTAGAAATCTATTCTACAAGTAGCCTATGAGATGATCCTATTGTTATCTTTCCTAAGGCATAAGTATCCATTTCAACACACTTGTAGCACAGTTTACGCTGTTTTTTGAAAAATTTGTTCTATAAGTAGCATATGAACAAGAATGCTTCATTTCCATGGGCTATTATGGTCCTTTCATTGCCATGGGATGTTGGGAATATTTTTCTAGCTCCTCTTCTCTTATATAGATTAAGGTTCGATCCAAATTAAGAAAGGAAAGGCATGTGTTGGTTTTGTATGAACATATGGAAAGGGCCCATTTTTATCTGAATAGATAAAACAAGGTTCGCTTTAGACTACCTGTTGACAAGGTTAATCCTCTCTATGGAAAAAGACAATCCCTCTATCCCAATGAGTGGGTCTAGCAACTGAAGTGACAATCAACTAGACATCTTCCTAAGTTATAATTGAAAATAAGAACAAAGGAGATTGCCTACCTCGTCCTAATGTTATTTTGATTTCCTTTCTTGAGGGCCTCAAACAGCTTGTGTCACGAACTTGTTCATGTTTCTCTTAGTGTTTATGTACCTGCATAAGTGATCAAGAGACAACAAAGCATGCCAAAACTAATAGCAAATCCAATAACAACCTACTTAATTGATCAAGGAATGTCAAGCTAAATAATACATGTACATATATATTTTGGGAAGATGAACCAACAGTTGTATATTATTAGGAAATAAAGGGAATCATACAACCAAATCCTTGATGTTGAAAGGCTATCCTTGAGTGGTAACCCAAGTCCAAGCCAAGAACTCTCTGAGCATTCCTTCTCCAAGCCAAGAACTCTCCAAGCACTCCTTCTCCAAGTCAACCATTTGGGAATGGGAGAGGATGAATTTATAGGCTGGGAAAGGGAGTTAAGACCTCTCCAAATATAGTATTAGGCCCTCACCTCAAGGAGGTATCTCATAGGGATATGAAAAAGAGACCAAGTTGAGAGGATTTGACCTCATCTATGCAAAACAATCTCTAGCTTACTGCTTTGGAAGCTTCTAGATCACTAAGCTTCTCATCCTCTTTGGGAAAATTACCTTTTTTGGGATCATCGTAGGTATGCAAGGGAACAGAGTGATGCCATCACTAGCCAAGCATAGTGCAACAAGCGACCATCACTGTTTTAAGGCTTATAAGAGCGATGCTACTAATTTTAGGGTTTTTTTGAGCTATTTCTCCAAGGAAAGCTCAAGGCATTTTTCAATCAAAGTATTAGGAGGGATTTGATCTGCATACATGGATGAGTATACTGTATAATGGTCATGTTTTGGGCACTTCAGTGTATGTCACAGGGAAGTTTATGAGGCGTGACAAAATACTTTGTAACAAATTCCCCCTAAAGCATGAAGATAGAACGAGGAGTGATGGCTGAGATGCTTTACGAGCTCTTGCAAGGACGAGGACACACACTATCATGAGACTTGCAAATCAAGAATGCATATACATATACATATCTGAGATCAAGACATGAATATATGATATGGATGCAACCATCCAGATGATGAATACGATATGAAATGATCCATGGTATGGGCGCAACCATCCAAATAATGAAGATCATCATAAATATAAAATCCCATGGTATGGTCACAACCATCTGTATAGTAGAAACACATGTACAATCATGAACAACATATAACTCCATGCCACTTGAGTCATATTAGACAAGACCCAGGGTCTTGCACTCCACCCTGACCTGATCAAAGTATGAATTCTAACATGTGAATGAAAGTGTTGAAGTCGAACATGCTAAGAAACCACCTGATTACTAGACAATGATGTGGACCATTAACAGGTACGAGAGAAACCACCAATAATGACAATGGCTCTCAAGGTACAATAGTACAATCTATGAATGTGATAATGAAGTTGAATTCAAACACTCGTAGAATCACCTGATCAAAATCCAATGATGAAGACCTATCGTTGGATGCAAAGAACTTGCCATTAAGGCATGCAAGCTCTAAGGTACTGAAAGGGACTTTCTAAGTCATATTCTTGGATAATGAGCTAAATTCGATAGAAGCGACCCCTCAAAGGGGGGAAATGATGAATCCACCATCGTCGACATGAAACAAGGAATAAAGTGTAATAATTTTCAAGACTATAACAATGACTCAAACAATGTATAGGTAAATAACTACATATTGGACTTCTCTTGAACACTAGTGACACGACTACGGATTGTGGTAAAATTTGATTTGACATAGGACTAAAGTTCATGATGACACCATGGAATAGTCAAATGAGGAAAAAAATGGATCACCCAAATTTGGGAGGACAAGTGACTGAGAGAGGATATCCCAAACCTGACATGAGAATAGAAGAGTGTCATGTTCAAGAGCAACATGCTACCTATACAAAGTATGTTTCATCTTCATTTTTCCCCTACTGTTTCTAGGGAGTACCCCAATTATTTTTATCACAAGCTTGAATGGGGTAGCATATGCTCATCATGGAAGTTCATTATTTGAATGAATCCATCATAATAATTTTTACAAGCCATAGGAAGGAGAAGCTCAATCTCATCATGGTGACGAGCCTTTCATCATAAAGTTTTAATGAGTCCGACATAAAAATAACTTGGTACATTTTTCATGTTTAGAGAGTTTGAAAACAAGACGAAAAAGAAAACTCCATAATGTCCCTTTTCGTAACTTGCCTCTCGAATCTGAAAAGGTAGAAAACAATATTCAAGAGAACCTCTTGACCATGTATATTTGTGTGTGTGTGTGTGTGTGCATGTTTTATTTTCTACTTACGTGTACGTAATATGATCAATTTTATAAATGACACAAGTTCCTATCAAAAACAAAATTTGCTAATCCATGTGTTAATGTATTTAAATTACATGGAGTATGTTGATATGTGATGAAATCAAATTTATTTCTAGTAATCTAACACATAGATACATACACAATATTTCTGGATTTCTCACTGAGTAATGATTATTTAACAGTAACAAAATGAGTTGTGAATTCAACTTGACAACTAAATCCTTAATGCCAAGAGCAACTGCTTTTGACAAGAGTTCAATAAATGCACTTTATTCAGAAATAGTATTAATTGTTCGAATAAGGAAAATACGTTGTAAGTTAATTAGCTCACCATTAGGGTCATGGAGTACCCATGTTGCGGAAGATAGGTTTTGTTTGCTACCACAAGCACCATCAGAAAAACCAAGGTAATGGCTTGACGACATCTGCAAACCGAGTGGAAAATAGGGTAAGTAAAAAGACACATGTCGACAAAGCAAACAAACAAACCAAAAATAAAAAATTGCACAGTAATTAATTAATAAATGAATGTAAAAAAGTCATTACACAAATTTCACGCATAATACTTCTTCATATACTGTTGAGATTGCAACAAGATGATGGAGCTTAGTGAAAAGAGTCGCCTTCACTAAGTGGGCCCGCAGGCTATTTTTGGCACAAGTCTATTTTTAGACTATGTCTATTTTTAGACAT
>APFE030626671.1:0-31862 GCA_000404065.3 Pinus taeda
GGAGGCAGGCAAGCAGCGGAGGAGATTTGAGCCAGAGATTGATTCAGATCTGAGCTGTATTGTCTGTAACAGAGGTGGAGATACTTGTGAGAAGTATTATGCTGTGTAATGTTACATGACTCAATCATTAATATACAAATAGTTGGGGTTTTAGCAAGATGCTTTCCCCAGGATACATACTGTGTTAATGTGTGAATGCTCTTGATGTTTTATTGTTATTGATGCTGCTATATTGATGATCAACGTAGAGGAGCTTATGTATTGTGTATGTTTTCCGCAATAGTACATGATCAGGATAATCTCCATTGAATATGTATTAAATTATTCAAAATTTCTATAATTTGGTGTGATATGTGATAATATCATTGGGGGCCATGACTTATCGTCGGGGGAGTGATTGTGGGATGAGGGGTTGACTGCGAGATGGGGGCTACTACGGGATTTGGTGTGATATGCGATAATATCATCGGGGCCGAGACTTTAAGTTGCAGGACTTATCGGCGAGCGGGGTCGATTGATGTTTTGCAAGCGTGTTTAATGATATGGGAAACGACCAGAGTTAAATGTATAGATAAAAAATGAATATGCAGCTAGATTTTGGAAATATAAATGGATTTCGCTTAGAGTTTGGGAATTAATATAAACAAAGGGAAAATGGATTTCGGCTAGAGTTTGTGATAAAACAAGGAAATGTGGCTAGAGTTGGGTTTTATAGCTAATGAAGGGATAATGGAATAAACTATGAGGGGATGGTTATGTGGGTCCCGGCTAGAATTTAGAATCATATTGCATATTCATAATGAGGGAAAAGGTTTTTCACAAGGGATAAATGCAAACATAATTTAAATTGTAGCGAAAATATTTCTCGGGCCTTTATCTGCTTTCGAAGTCAAGAATTTGTTATAGCGTATCTTTTAATCCAGGAGTCGGATTTGAGCATAGTATATACCTTGGAAATCTGCTTCTAAGAACTTTTTGATGAAAACCCCTGTATTCTGATCTGATCCAAACATTGTCGTGCAAAAAATTTCCTCAAATCCTATTACTTGGTGTCGCTTTGGAAATAATTTTCAAGATGAAATATTATTTACAACATATCAAACATAATAATGATCAGCTATAATCAATCAATCCTATAAAAATTATAGGACCCTAATAGTAGCTCTAGTTGGGGATGGCACTCTCCTTGTGAGGTGTCAATAACACCATAGATTAGTAGCTTGATCCATTGGGCTAATCCCAAATATCCAACCTGTTTTGCCATATAATCTTTGTGACTGAAACTGTTAAAATGAAATCAAAACCATTCTGCACACTGAAAACTAAAATCTAAAATACATACTGAACTTAAAGTTTCATTGCAAACTGAAACTGAAACCGACCATAATACTTGAAAAAACATGCTCATGGTACTGAGCTTATTTACACAATGCTACCTACTCTACACTACTGAAAATTATGTTGAATCAAATAATACAAAAATTCCAATGAAGCCAGTCAAGTGGATGCTGAAATAACTGGACTACTTGACTACTTGTTAGCAAAATCAAAAGGAGAGCTTGATTATTTGTCCATAAAATCAAAATTGTAGAGTCCAATGGCAACTGATGTTAGATCTGGTCATGAAAACATGATTGAACACTTGAGCTAAAAAGAACCTCCATGTTGTTTGCTATAGGATAAGTAAAGGTATGATTAATTAGTTTACATTGCATGCCTTCATTGACTGATTGAGCATGGAATATTCCATCAGTTGTATTCTCAAGGTTAAACCTCGATTCCAACTGTTCAGTGTCTGCCTTATGTTCAAAAACAAAACTCTCATCCCTCTGCATATCAAAAGGCGATACAATCTCCTCTTTTTTTGGAGAAGGAAGATTTTCCAAGAATTGTTTAGGATCTCGGAAATTATAAGACTAAATCTGAAAATCCAAAAGTTCAATATCCTTCTCGAATCATTTAGCAACTAACTTAAGAAAACAAACTTTAATTTCAAGAGAAAATTGGATCAATTTCAAACAACGAAACACAATCGTTGAAAATTCTTCATCAATTTGAAAATCAACTAATTTATCGTTGACTTCTCTTAACAATTCATAAAACATAGGGTTTGCCACAGACCATGTCATCTTGTTTAGTAAGAAATCTGATCAACTTGTAGTCATAGTCGCCATGAATTCTCTAAAATATAAATCCTTTGACAGTGGAGTCACACTAAAAACTTTGAAGCTCTGGATAATTTGAACATGGAGTCGCCAAGTGAATGATACAACCTTCTTGTGTCTGATCATTGTCCACCATCAGTAATCAGATCTGGCACTAGATATGCTTTTCTTATGAATTTGAAATGTTCAGGTCCCCAGCGAAGTCGCCAGAATGTTAGTACTCTGTAATTTTCTGAGCTTGCAAAATAAAATCGCAAAGGTAACCACAAACCTACTTTGGAAGCTACGATCTAGCCCTACCAGCTTCAGAGAGGGCTCTCTCTTTAAGATTTAACTTCATTGTAATATTAAGCTAGTTATGAAGTTTAAGGCTTGATTTTCATTTGAATGGCTGGTTGATAACAAGATTACCATTGGGCTATGGAGTCCGTTTCATAAAATACGGATCGATTTCAGTGTTTACAGATAGATCTCACAGGTCAGGGTAGCCAAACTGATTAGATTCTTTTAGTTCATGAGATGGGGAAGGAAGAACAGATTAAGAATCACTTTAGATATACAGAATTTTTACCTGAATTCTATATTTAAAGTTTAGTAGAAAACATGGAAATTATTCAAAGCCGAGAGAGGAGTGTAGATTTTAAAAAAATGTCCTTTAATTATATATTGAATAATTCAGATTTAGAAACAAATATGTGTGATCAACAAAGAAATATAAACACATAGAACGATAGAGGCACTTCACCAACAACTTGACACAAGAATCTTGTGAAAGAGCTTTCTGTATTATTAGTAAATCCGTTGATGCTTCAACAATGTACAATAGTGTTCTTCTGTATTAAAACCAACATGTATTACTTCAAATGATGAAGTATTTATATAAATTCTAAAATAAAATAACCTGAAAAAATATCAAGATTTATTACAAATATCTATTCATATATCTTGAAACAGAATTCAAGATTTTATTACAAAAGGGTATAAAAATAGATTAAATTGTTCTAAAAAATATTAGTTGCATGTGTACTGGTGTTGTTTCTAGGCGTTTTGGTAGTGACTAGGCCTTTAATCAAGCAATGTTATTTGAGTTGTTGGCATGTGTGTCTCATTGTCCCACTATTCTAGTTTGTTTTGTTTGATGATTGTAGTTTTTGAATGAACAATGGTATTTATCTTGTTGTCCTCTGTCCATTTGCTACTTTTTGATTAAAATACGTTGAATTTGTCTCACTCTCTTCTTTTCCTTTGCTATTGTTTTTTCTGTTAAAAGCGAGGTAGGGGGACCAATTCTTTCAGACTATGATTGGATGCTGGGAGGGGTCACGTGGTAGCTAAGGACTGGAGGCCGGGAGATGAAGTGGAGGTGGAGCTATGTTTGAAAGTCAAAGGAATCTGCTTTTCGAAGGGGGGGGTGCTACAGTGATGTATGAGAAGGGGGGGTCCGAAATATGGAGAGGATGACACATAGCTTTGAGTTCAGGCCCCCCCCCCCCCACCTTTAATAATTTGAAATGGAGCCCATGGGGGTTCAAATTTTTCCTTTGTCGTTGAGAGATAAGGATTTTTTAAAACACAACGCTTTCTCTTATCACAATCGCAATAGGGTTGGGGCTTTCCAAATCGCAATCATAACCAAGAAGCGAGTACATGGAAGTGGGACCATAGACCCAGATCCAAAAATTGTAATCAATTGTGACTTATAAAATATCGCGTCCGAAGGGATCTGGCTTATCGCAATTGGCGAGACTTATCACCGGGCGGTTGGGACAAATCGTCAAGGGTCGGGACTTATCACCAAGGCTGGGACTCATAGCCAAGAGGCCGAGACTTATCGTTGGGGTCGGGACTCAATCACAATCGACAACGGGACTAATTGGTAAGTGGGACTGATTGCGGGATGCGAGATGAGGGATGTTAATCTCAATGGGCAACTGGATTTGGTGTGATATGCGATAATGTTTCTGGGGTCGAGACTTATCACTAGGGTAGAGATTGCGGGATGGGGGGAGGACTGCGGGATGGGGGCTAATGGTGGGATTTGGTGTGATATGTGATAATATCACCGGGGTCGAGGCTTTTAGCTGTGGGACTTATCAGCGAGCGGGGTCGATTGATGTTTTGTGGGCATGTTTAATGATATGGGAGAAGGCTAGAGTTAGAATGTATAGATAAAAATGGATATGGGGCTAGAGTTTGTGATAAAACAAGGAAATGTGGCTAGAGTTGGGTTTTATAGCTAATGAAGGGATAAGGGAATAAACTATGAGGGGATGGTTATGTGGATCCCAGCTAGAGTTTAGAATCATATTTCATATTCATAATGAGGGAAAAGGTTTTTCACAAGGGATAAATGCAAACATAATTTAAATTGTAGCAAAAATAGTTCCCGGGCTTTATCTGCTTTTGAAGTCAATACTTCGTTCTGGCCTATATTTTAATCCAGGAGTCGGATTTGAGCATAGGATATACCGTTGGAAAGTTTCTTCTAAGAACTTTCTATTGAAAACAACTGCATTCTGATATGATCCAAACATTGTCATGCAAAAAATTTCCTCAAATCCTATTACTTGGTGTTGCTTTGGAAATAATTTGCGGGATGAAATATTATTTACAACATCTCAAACATAATAATGATCAGCTATAATCAATCAATCCTATAAAAATTATAGGACCCTAACAGTAAGAAAATCCCACCAAGTGCAGGTAGTTTTCCCATTTTGATGGTTTATCCATCACATACATTCTCAACATATCCTCAATAACTTGGTTAACTCTTTTTGTTTGTCCATTTCACATTGGATGGTATGTTGTGCTGAAATTTAAATTGGTTTTGAATGCTTTAAATAAAATTGTCTAGAAGTTAGATGTAAAGTTAGGACCCCTATCTCAAATAATTTATTTAGGCACACCATGTAGCCTGTCAATTTACCTCATATAAATTTCAACAACTTTGGCTAGTTTTTATCTTGACTTCATCAGAATAATGTGGGAATCCTTGGTGAGTTTATCCATCACAAATTGTTACGAAATTGTGTTTCCTTGTAGTTATGGGAAAATTCATAATAAAATTAATAGAAAAATCTCCCATTTCCACTCAAGAGTGAGTATTGGTTGTAGCAATCCAACTAGATGCCTATGTTCAGTTTTAACCTTTTAACATTCCAAGTACCTCGCTATATAATTAGTGATCTAAGTGGCTCTAAAAAGGCTCAAAAATCAAATTTCTTAGATTTCATCTAAACTAGGACCAGTTCAAAGAGCTCGTCATCCTGATTCTAACGGTGCAAATTCCACATCGCATCCCAATCAAAAAATCAGGTGGACCACAACAGATGATGTGGAAAATCACAAGTCAACAAATGACATGTAGGTGATAGAAGGGGCATATAATGTGGACCAATGAGATCCTGCCACATGGCCCAATCACATGGTGCCTCATGGAAACTCAAATTAGGCCCAAGTGGCTTTGGCATGGTGAAACCTACATTTTTGTCTTATTCTCATGATTTTGGGAGTCATTACATACCATATATTATATGGTTTAAAAATTATATTATTTAAACCAAAATTGGGCTTTAAAACCATATTAAAGAAAAATTGGGAGTACATGGGTTTTGAACCCAAAACCTCACCAACAACAAGTAACTTAATATGACTATGCCAACCATTGTGCCAATCACACACTTTGTCTTATTCACCCTCACAATTTGTTATAGAATGCCATTCAAATGGTTCAATGTGAACCATGGAGAATACATGAGAGATGAGGGCATAGGTAGGCCAATGAAGACACAAATCTCAAGAAAAATCTAGGAATATCGTTAAAGCATATGTTAGTGAATATTTCAAAGAATATTCTCTATGAGGAATCTTTAAGATTACCTAGGGGTAGAATTTTGAAGGTGTCAGAAATATGACGATTTTATACTCATTTGAACTAGTTTTTTGCAAGGCATGCGATGGCATGATCAGTTTCTTCATCTGAGTAATTGAATTTCAATCAACATGCAAAAGAGAATATTTGAGGAATCTTTGACATTCACGGGGAGACTAGATATGAACGAGTCAAAAATGGGTAGAGTTTACAATCATATTTCACGGTTTTTCGCAAGGAGTGCGATGGAATAGTTAGTGCCTTCATCCGAGTAGCTAATTTTCAAGTCATCCCTAGACTTGGAGGTATAAGATGCATTATTTCCATGTCTTCATTTGATTTTTTTCTAAGATGATGATTTTCATTTGAGATCCATGTATGCCACTTTGTGAGAGGATCATTGTATGCCACTTTATGTGAGAGATTATTTCTTTGTCATGTTGGAGGAGAGATTTTATGAGTGAGAGTTCTTATAGGATAACGTCTCATGGAGAGACATGCCCCTTTAGTTAAGGGGGCTCATACTTGTATTGATAGATATTGCATCATGTACTCATCATCATCTTGCAACAACTAATGAAGTGACCTCCCCAATCCCCACTTTTGACATCGTGCCCGAAGGCATAGCCCACACTGGGTGAAATTCATTATCATATCATGTGTTTATGGTTGTTTATGATTATCGTTTCTTATTTGATGTTCATGGTTTGTTGAAGTTGTTTAGAAAATGCATTGCAAATTTTTGTTTGAAAGCATTCACGGCAATTTCCCGAATCAATTAGCCACCTCTTTCTTCATATCTAGCCAAAGGTATTGTTTCTTAATTGTTGATATTGTCTTCAAATACCCTCGGTGCCTAGCATAAGGAACTCTATGCATCTTATTTAAAACTAGATTTTTCAGCCTTTGTGAATTTGGTACATATATTCGACTCTTGTACAAAAGAATTGCATCTTTCCCTTTTCGTAATCCACGTAATTTGGCTACAAATTACCTTGTTGTAGGTTTCTCTTTATTTCCATATATTTCTTATGTGAACATCCAGCCTCTCTAAGTTTGATTAATAAATCATATTTGCATACACTCATGGTTATAACATGCATATTATGCACCCTTCTACTTAGTGCATCAACTACTTTAATTTTCCTTCTTGTTATGTGCTTAATTTCAAGTCATCTTCATCCAATAATTCCAACCATCTAATATGTTTGGAATTTTAATATGGTTGTCAAAAAAAATGCTTCAAACCATTATGATCAGTCTATTATTCAAACATTCTTCCCATGAGGTAGTGCCTCCAAATTTTTAAGGCATGTATGATGGTTTCTAGATCCAAATCATGAGTGGTATAGTTATTTTTCTTAGTTTTCTAGATCCATAACTTATTGCATTCCCATTTTGCATGAAAACTCCTCCAAGGCCTTCTCTACATGCATTTGTGCACACAAGGAAGTCTTCATTCATATTAGCTATATTGAATATGGGTGCACTTGTTAAAAATTCCTTTAAATGTTAGAAGACCTCTTCAAACTTATGGGACCATTGAAATTTCATGCCCTTCTTTTAAAAAGGAAGTAATGGAATGGACTATTTTTTAGAATCCCTTAATGAATCTTGTGTAATATCCTACTAAACCCATAAAATACCTCACATATGTCACATTTTTAGGTGTTGGCCACTATATGATTGCTTTAACCTTTTCTCTGTCTACTGCTATCCCTTCCTCTTAAAAGATGTGACCCAAATAATGTATTTTACTTTGATAAAATGAACACTTATTCAGCTTGGAATACAATTGATGCTCCTAGAGTACCTATAAAACCATTCTCAAGTGTTGTTCATGTTCTTCCACATATTTAGAATACACTAGGATGTCATCCAGAAATACAATAAAGAACTTGTCCAAATAATTCTAAAAACTTCCATTCATGAGACACATGAAAACACTTGGTACATTAGAGAGCCCAAAAGGTACAACTATGAATTCATAATGGCCATAATGAGTTTGAAATTTTGTCTTATTGATGTCTTCTTCCTTAATCCTTAGTTGATGATACCTTGATCTCAAGTCAATTTCAGAAAACACCTTAGTTTCCTTGAGTTGGTAAAATAAGTCATCTATCCTTGGCAAGGTGTATTTATGCTTCACTATGACTTTGTTAGACTACCTAAAATCATACATAGCCTTAATGTGTCATCCTTATTTTTAACAAAGGGGACTGTAGCACCCCAAGGAGACACACTTGGGCATATATACCCTTTCTTTAAGAGCTCCTCTAGTGCATTTGTAATTCATAAACTCATCATGTATGGTGTTTTGGACATTGGGGCAAATCCAAATACCAAGTATATATAAATGCCTATGTCTTGCTCAAGTGGTAATCCTATAATTTTGGCAAACACATCATCGAATTCTTTAAGTATTGGATATTCCTCCACACTTGATTGTTGATCCTCAATTTTTTCTCCCATGTGGGATGCATAAATTTGACATTTCTTTTTTAATCTCTCTTTAGATGCATCACTGATAACTCCCCAATACATATTGGCCTTGGAATTTCCTATAGTTTTCCTTATTTCCCCTCTTCATTAAGATAGGTAAAATGTTTATTATAGCATTCCATTATTGCATGATGTCTCTCCAACCAATCCATGCCAATTAGGAAGTCATACGATACAAATGGTATTGTATTTAGGTCTACATTCATATATAACCCATTCATATTGATGGGTAATTCTTTAACTAGTTCAATTATTCTCCTTCTAGCTCTTGCAGCGAGATGAACTAACCATGTCCTATGATGCTTAGTTTTCTTTAAATTAAATATTTCAATCAACTTTTGATCAATATAACTATGACTAGATCCAAAATCAATTAGAATGGAAATGGGATGATTATTTAACATACCTTCAACTTTGATCATTTGTGCCTGATGCTTATCCTACATATTGTCCAATGTTGCATTAATCATGGGCATGCTTCTACCGCAGCAATTCAGTGAATTTTCAACCATTCTCTTCCATAGTCATACTTCGTAGCTTAAGCTCAAAAAACTCCTTCCTTTTTATTTAATAATAGTGCACATATAAGTATTTCATTTGGGAATTCCTTCATAAATTTCCCCCATGATTGTTTCCTTTCATCTAGATGGTTCACTTCCTTGAGTTTTTCTAGCAACAGATTTGCCTTACCCTTAACATCATAGATAGAAATTCTTGCTTCCAAATTGGAGGAGTAATCATATAACTATATTTACTTCCTCATTTCCATTAACTATGTTTCAGATTCCTCTGCTTGCTTATGTTCCCCATTAAATGTGGGAGGCTTAATTTTCTTGATTTCTCCTTGAATATTATCCAAGTTAGGCCTTCTCCTTGGCTTCCTTGCTGGCAATATGCTTGGGCTACTACTTGATTCCAAGGTAGCGTAATCTCTCTTAGTTCACCTTCTTGATGTATGATAATATTTCCTAACAAAAATCCTAGACCACCTTGAATCTTCAACAACTTTTCCTTTGAATCATGAATCATGTTCATCTGCTTGCTTGGAATTAGATTGTTGGTCCATTCTCATCTATAGTTGATTAAGGCTTCGTAAAATTTGGGTATTAATATGTTTTTGTTCCCTTATCAATCTCTCATTATCACCTTTGTAATTGAGCACCTCCCATTTGAGGCTCCTCATGGTTTCCTCCATATATATGTCCTTTGGCCTACCCACTCCATGCCCATTTAATTATGTTCTAAAATTAGCCATGCTAACATTCATGGCTCCAACCTCCCCCTCCTGGATGTAGGACCCTTGAGCATTTTCTATACTCTAAGTCCTCATATTGGTCTTGTCTTATAGCTCATGTAGCCTTGTTTAGGGATTTTCACAAAAAAGTTACCCAAATCTAAAATTCCTATTGATTATCTAGTTGCTCAAATATGATTCCTAAGTTGGAAGTTATGGCCTCCGAAAATTTGATTGTTTATCCCAATTTTCCCTATTTATCAGAACACACTATTTTTGTTTTCCTGGGTCAACATGTGTTCCCATTTATAACAATTTTGTAATGATTCCCTATAACTATATTATAACATACATACTTCCCATATGTGCGTCCCTTCATTAGAAGGTAACTTCTTATACCAATTTAATTTTCTTAGTTCACATTGATCACAAATTGGCTTGTGTGATTTTCTCTAAACACCTGAAATGCATACAATTATTTTTATTTGCATGTCAATCCTTGCATAGGCCCCCAATCTTCACTTGGGCCCTTCCACATGGTGGTGACTGATTGGAAATAGGTGCACGTGGGGTCCACTTTCCACTTTTCACTATAGTAGTGAATTTTCCCCTTTAAGATTCAATGGTTGATCCTAGGGAAGATGGATGGCCCTGATCCTCGTAGGGTTGAAACATGCACAAGAGTTCATAGGGTACCATCCACTCGATAGATATAATGGATAGGATCATGTAATATTAATGGTCATGTCTATATTGTGCTTGAATGTGCACACGTGTTAAAACATAATTGCATCCTTGACAAATTTAATAGCTAGGATCACACAGGATCAATGGCTCAGATGTATATCACATCCAATGGTTAATAGTTTCACCCTAGGTGGATCCAATGGTTAATATCTCCCTAACCTTATCGCCTAGATGTATATTTGTCTTCAACTTGTAAGGGGCTTAAAACAAAGTTACATCCTCGACGTATCCAATAAATGAGATCTCCCTGATTTGATGACCTAAATGCATATTGATCTCCAACTTGTACGGAGTTTAAAGCAGAGTTGTGACTTCGACAGATCCAACGATTGATATCTCCTTGATATGATAGCCTAGATTCATATTAACCTTCAAATTTCATGGGGGTTAAAACAATTTTGTGCCCCTCACAAATCCAATATTTGAGATCTCCCTAATATGATGGCCCATATGCATATTGGCCTCCAACTTACATGTGGGTTAAAATAAATTTGAATTATTTATTGATCTGATGGCCAATATCTCCCTAATCAGATGGCCCAGATGCATATCGTCCTTCAACTTGTACATGGGTTAAAACATAGTTGCACCCATGACAAGTAGACTGGCAGAAATCTCCCTAATTTGATGGTTGAGATCACATATCTTCCTCCAACCTATATAGGGTCTAATACCACCTTGTCACTCTTATGGATCTAACAACTATGGTCATTCATTTAAATAAATGGCTCATAATGAATATGCCCCCCCCCATGACATTCACAAAGACAGTGGGGGTCCACACTCTTGGTTCCCTTAAAGGTTCCATTCATTTAATCAGATTGTGGAGGTTTCTCGCTGGAATATGATTGTGCTTGTAAATAGTGAGGGTGGTACCCCAATGAAATCATACAACACGGGGTCTACACTCATGTTTCCCCTCCCTCCTCGGCATAGTTCCACCTTTTCTTGAGTTTTGTGATCCAACTAATGGTTTCACCTCCTTTGGCATGGTTACAACTCTCCCTTTAGGATAGATTTAGTGTGTGATAGATGTGTGGATGGTTGACCCCATCAACCTTCCTCTGCTATGATTGCAAACCCAACCATTTTTACAGTACCCATCCATAAGGCCGATATAACTATAAACAACATGGACTAAACATTTCTTACCCACAACCTCAAAATTCCTCTTTGTTAACGTGACTATTGTCCCCTTTTAATAATTTGTTTCCTTCAAACCTTTGCATAGGTGGAACACATTGTAATTGTTTACTCATTTTCAAAAATGGGAAGTGGACAACATTATGTAATCCTAATTAGGTAAACCCTAGTTTTTTCACTAAGATAACCAAATCTAGATTTTCCACCACTATTGATATGTATTGCAATAATTTATGAAGCCTTTCATTCACAAAAGGATAACAACGTTCAATTTTGGGAATTTTTACAAGAACATTTTATCAAACCCTTTCTATGAATATTTTATAAATTCCACTTATAGGCCCTGGATCCAGCGCATATAGGCTCAGAGTTTGAACTTGGTGACTCTGATATCATCTATAATATCACCAACCCACTGTTGGATTTATCTATATTACTCCCTACCTACACTAGGGATTTTCCACCTTCCATTGGGTGTAACCATGTTATAACCCTTTGTAATCAATATGGATGTTTTTTTATGGTATTCCAATGGTTCCACCAACCACTTTCCAAGACATAAATATCATTCAAATACTATAGAAACCTGTCACCTAGGTATCAACCCTTTCATTATATTCTAGCATGATGATATATATATCTAAATGGAAATTTAATGTAGTATCTAACAATTTATTTATTCATACGACAACTATAACTCATGCACAACAAATTAAAATTTATACATAAATCAAAAAAGGTTTCATAAGAAATTGGAAAAAAAAAGTTACAAATATACTTATATGTTAAATGGCCAACTCACTCTAGACCTTCAACATTCCTCCCAGCCATAGCCCACATTGCTCATTATCTCTTAACAATGGGTCACCTATGAGATGGGGCCACGACTCCATGGGCAGAAACTTGCCCCTAATTATAATAAGGTAGTGGCTATGGGAATATTACTAATGTTAACACTAACAAAAAGGTTTCCATGATTCTCTTACTTTTCCATAAAATAATTTTCCCATCATTAAACCAACTAAATTCCTACTCACGTGAACTATCTTGGGATATTTCTTTATCCTTCATGGATTATTTAAACCAAGTTCTCGAGCTTCATTTGCATAGATAAGAACATCCTTAATGGCTTGAAACAGTGGGATCTTCACACATACATTTCTTAATTCTCCCAAGAATTAAAACTTGGGTTGAACAAGGGTTGTTTCAACACATAACCTATATGGATAAAGAGAAAAGTATAACTCATTTTCATGACATTGTTTCATTGAAGTACCTTGAGCTTTTGAGGAAAGAAATTCTGGTTTTGGAGAGTTATGTTCATCATCTTCTTCTTAGATGATGGGAGGAATTTGGTCTTGGATCATTTTTCCAGAATGCATATGGATATTTTTGTTGTCCATTGATGAAATGAGATAAGTAGGAAAAGAAGGTAGTTTAGTGTTGTAGGTGGGTTTTACTACTTTAATATTCAGGTTAGGTATAGGTTGGGTAGGTAACTGAAGTCTATGTAGAGTTTGAGAAGATTTCTTAAAAGGTAGATAAATTTTTTACAAATATGATTGATGTGGAGCTTATGGTGCATTATTTCCAAATGGGGAAGGTCCTCTCTAGCCTCGGGCCCATCATTGATTTTCCATTTGAGGGGGACATTGTAGCCAAGTGAGAGGATGATACCATCCAAAATTCAGAGTAAAATATTTGTAAGGTTTGGATGAAGATCCAAATGATTAAGAGGGCCATGCTTTCTTCTGATCCACAAAAAAAATCTCAGTGTCCTCACTAACTTCTTGGAAATTTTCCTTAAGCCTTGGAAACCTTGAGTAGGATGTTTTTGGTCAAAAATATTACATGCCTCAACATTATTTAAAGGACATTCTTGAAGAGGGAATTTCTTTCGACATTGGGAGCAAAATATGTCCAAGGATGACTCAACCTCTTCCTTCTTATTTTTCGCTTGAAGGGTGTCTAACTAGGAGCTAAGCATAATAAGGATATTAGTATTTAAATTATCTAAAAAACCTCCTAGCTTAGCTTTAGTTTCCCCTGTCCCACATGACTTGCTAATTCTAGAGATTGCATCCCAAGAATTTTTCCCATATTTTAAGCTCCATCTAGAATGCCACCGACATAGGTCACAAATATCCTCATATGTTAATAGGGAAACATCTCTTTCTCCCATGACATTCAATGTATCAAAACATTCCTCTCATATTCCTTTGAGGAAAAGGATACATAGGGTTTCTAGGTCCAAAGTATTTTGTTTTTCCCTTTGCAAATTATGTTAAAACCTCTCCACATAATCCTCTAGACTTTCATTATATGATTGAGACATTTTTAATTTTAATAATTTATATCCCAAAATTTACAATAGTATTGATATTTCTTCAAGAATTTCGTCTTCATATCATCCCAAGTTCGAATCAAGATTCCCCCAAGTCCCATAAATTATCAGAGGACTGCATCTTTCAAAATAGAAGGAAATAATTTCGAATGGGCATACATGGAATAATCATAGTTATGAGAAAACATCAAACTCAAATGAAAAAGTACCACTACAAGGAAAATACCTTATAGTGGAGGTTTTTGCAAAATCCCCTATAAAAATAGCCCCAAAAATATGTTTGTAGCAGAGGTGGGCGGGCGAATGTCTTTTGGACGGTGTGTCTACCATCTACAAACACATCGGTGCTTTACTAGCCATACAAGGACCGATGCCACATAAAACATGGTGCACTATGGATAATTTATTTTTATAAAACAAAAAAATGGGGTATGCTAAATAATACAATGTATTGGTGCTTGAATAATCGATAGCACCAGAAAAATGTTAACTTTTAAAAATGGTTGGTGTTATATACACCCACAGCACTGGTGCCCTTCATGTAGTAAAATGACCTAGTGCATACTAAGAAGGAGCACCGCTATAGTTTTTAAATTTAAAAAAAAATGTGGTGTTATTTTTCAACGATGCACTGGTGGCATAAATGTACTAAAATACCCCGAGGCATCTTCTAAAGAGAACCACTAGGTGATTTTTAACTTTAATAAAAAGAGTGGTGCTACAGTCAAACAAAGCACTAGTACGGTACATGTATTAGAATGCCCCAGGGTGTTTTACCAAAAGCACCGCTATATATGTTTTAATTTAAAAAAGGTGTGATGCTCTTGGATATCGTATGCATCAGTGCAGTTATCCTAATGCACTAGATGAGGGATAAATAAAAATAAAAACCTCCCAACCGTAAATTTCATTTTTACCATCCACAGTTATGGAGAGCTTTGAAGCACCGGTTCCATTCTTTCCTCATGATAGTTCCCTGGAGTCAGTGCTTCTCTTGCTCACCATCTTTTTGTACCATGCTCACTGCCTGACTTTCCAATTTTGTAAAACCGCGGTAAAATTTGTTTTTCTCCATTACGTGTCAACAATGCCTCCCCAATGACCAAATGTCCAGGTAATGTATATGTTTCTCTCTAATTTAATTTTTTAGTGGATTAGAATTGCAAATTAGCTTAAAATTTCCATTGTTTTTGAAAAAAAATTCCTTGTGTGGTGTGCTCGATATGTTCGAGTCGCACCGACAGAAGTGCACCCTTTAAATTTATAATATGCACCACAATTCAGTGTTTGAACATAACGCACCACTATTGTTGTAGTGTGTTTCAAAAATCAAAATGCACCGAGAAAGCTATAAATTGTACATCGGTGTGTTACACCTAGTGCATTTATATTTACCAAATGCACCGCAAAAATAATATTTAAAATTATAGATATAACTCAGTGTGTTTGATAACTTGAACATTTTGTACTAGTGCGAAAAGTTTATATGTGCATAGGTGTGCATAAGAGTGACACACTGTGATGAAAATTTAAATATGTGAACCAACAATGGTGCATCATATGTATGTGCGCATCGTTTCCAGTGCGGTTGTGTTTGACAGTGCGCTAGAGCTAGTGCATAACTGTGTTTTGGGCACACAATAATATTTTTTTTTTTAATTGAAAGTTATGTTTCCATATTTATAAATACATTTTTCATTTAATAAAAAAAATGTATTTTATGTATGAGGTTGATGTATTTTATATGTCAATCATGTAGCAGAGACATTAGCAGAGGGAGCAACAGCAAGAGCAAGAGCAGCAGGTGGACCGATACAATGTGGTCTAACTATAGGAGACTAGAGAGAGGGAGAGAGATTTATACCCTCGCCCTATTACTCGAGCAATGTGAGCACTCTTAAGGAATGTAGGCCTCCTCAAGTACTATGAGGAGGGGACATTCCCGAAGGTGCACTATATCTTATTAGCACATTTGATCCACCGATGGAGTGCCCAGGAGCAGGCTTTCCATGTTAGTCCTAGGTTGTTGTATAGGCCCTATGAAGAGGACATATACATTATCGCTATCCTATCTAGGAGAGGGGAGGATTTTCCATAATTCACCGATGCCCCCCATGAGGTTGCGGCTAAGAATTAGCTTTCCTACACTCCAGCAAATTTTTAGGTGCATGGTGGAAAACTACGAATTTCTTCTTTTGTTGCAGATGAGGTTAGGTTCCTCTAGTTATTAGTCAGCACCATGGAACACTCTAGTAATGATGGGAAACACATTAGTTTCCCTCTTTTGCATTATGTCAATTCTTTGATTCCGATTCCATGTTGTATCAGATGGTTTGCCAAATTTTTTAGGTGCTTTTGTATGGCTTTATATTGATGTTGTGCATTGAGACATGGGAAGCAAACTTCCCTTTCACTTTAGAGATTTTTTGTTTATTTTTTGAGAGGTTTCCATAAACGAGGCCTACATTTGACCGTCACTCTCCTAGGTCAACCATTGAGGTCTAGATGCACATGTAGGGGTGTATGATGCCTAAGAGGGGCCTCCCGAAGTATCGAGACAGGATTTCAGCTGAGGCATTTGCGCTATTGGCAAGTCAGGATGACCCATGAGTTTGTCACATTGGTATTTCCGTACGCGGGGATTGATTGGAAAGTATTTCCAAACATCCTCTTCACACCGTCTGAGCCTCCAGATGATAGAGGTAATATTAGTGTTTTCTTTAAATTAATCTAGTTTCATTTTACTATTTTAATTAATTAGAACTAAATTTATTATAGCACATTCTTTAACTTGTTTTATTAAATTGTTTAATGAAATTGTCTAATTATTTTTGTGTAGTATACTTTTTGTAGAAATTGGCACATTCGATGGGGACGTCCCTCCTCCCCTATCAGATGGAGGAGATGAGGAGATGGGCAAGGCATAAGAGGGTGAAGCACATCCTCAAGGGGGCATGGGCATCTGGGGCCATAGAGGTTGTCTACAATTTTGGATGGACTACTGCGATAGATTGGCCAGAGTTTTGTTTGACAAGGGAGTATGCCCTACAAGGGCTTGAGATATCAGCGCAGATCTTAGGTTTTTGGATCTGTATAGGACTGTCTGTGTTGGATGATGTCTCTTATGCGTCATATCTTTGGATCTATTAGGCTACTGGCATCAATGAGGGATGCAGGGGATGCAGAAGTAGATACATCAGATGAGGGTGGTGATGGTGATCATGATGATGGGAGTGGTGATCATGATCATGGTGATGAAGGTGGTGATCATGATGCTTTTAGTAGTACCACCCCATCAGATCATGGTCGTTAGGGTGTCAGTGATGCTTCTAGTAGTACACCTTCTCACAGTTGAATGTTGATGAGATGTTAGAGCTAGATGATGTGCCTTATGTTTCTCCTGATAGTGCAAACCAACCACCTCCTCCTCCACCTCAGAGTTTGATGTCAAGCCATGTTGAGGTAGTAGTTGGCCATCCATCATCTTTTGTTGTAGACTAGCCACCTCCTTCTCCACGTCAACTGATTTTGACATATGTTGAGGCAGTAGTTGACCATCCATCATCTTCTACTGCAGACTAGGTTGACACTACTACGTCAGTTGTATCAAATATTTGATTGCAATTATTTGACTTGATGTAGTTATTTGACTTATTATATATATATATATATATATATTATTATATATATATATGGGGCATTTTTTTGTTCATATTTATGTACTTAATTAATATGATGGTGTTTGATGCATATATTGTTCAGTCATGTTAGAGATGTTCATTTAATGTGCTTGCAGATAGATGTGTATGTGATAGCAGTTATTTGACATGACATTATTTTAGGATGTGTATGGTAATGATGTTATATTACAATCTTTGTGCTTTTTTAGATGTGGTCACGATATTGATGCCCTGTTATATTATTAGATTTGCGCTAAATTGCTAATGATGTTTATATGTGCTAGAGGTGTATATAATTAGATGATGGTAGTGAATTCGAATGCATACCTTAGATTATGTTTATGTTTGTTAGAAGATAGTTATCATCATGATGTTTATTTTTATGAAATAACATTTATTATAGATTATGTATTGGTGAACTTATAGCAAACTTTTATATATGAAATTGCATGCAAAACGACTTTAAAAAAATGCAAAGATATTTTTATAAATTACAAAGTTTAGTATGGTTGAAACTATGATTGTAAAATTATTATAAATAATTTTCTATTGCTTATATAGTTAATTGATATTCAATCTAACTTAATTAGTAAAATATTTCAATACTCACAAGGAAAAAATAATTAAAGGTCAAATAATTTAGTTAGTTCTTAATAATACAAAAATGTGTAACTCCTTCAATTTTTAATAATAAAATATTAATAATAACAAATTATTCAAATATATACAATTTAACTAATTCAATATTGGTTTTATAAAATTCAATCAATTGTTAAATTTTAAAAACTTAAGTCAAAATTTTTTGATAATTAATTTAGATTTAATATAACTTAAAATTTTCTTTTTTTATAAAATTAAATTTATTACTAAAGTTATGATATTTTCAAGCAATTTAAATTTAATATTTATAGGAACTCTTACCAATTTAAATTAGAAATTTCTCTCTCTAAAGATGAGGATCAAGAAATGTAGAATAAGGCTTGTGAAGTTACTTATAGTTGGGGATTTGTTCTGTTGGAAGTTCTCCCTTAAAGAGGCAAGTGAACTTTTTTCTAGTAATAAAGATATAACATTTTGGTGCTATTTTGGTTCTTTATTTTCTATTGTACTGGTTTAAATTTAACTAGTTTTAATAATAAATATCAGTTAAATAATACAAAAATGATACTATATTAGAATTAAACTTTTGACAAATAATATATTTAATTATTTCTTAGTGAACAACTCAAAAAATATTATTTTTTCTACATACTTATCACGAGATAGTTACTAATATTCATGTTTTCACATTTCTCTTAGCTAATATTACATCATTTTCAAAATAATAAAAACATGTCTACTTTAAATAATTTACTTATAACTACATAGAAATAGATATTTATTTTACATAATCTAAATAGGAAAGAAAAATGCATCACCAAGTTTATTTGAAAGTCAAACAAATGTCTCTTAATCACTATCACATTATTTATCATTTAATTCCTAGCCATAAAATATTCATTAATTCGACTTTTATTTATATTTACCATTGAAAAGAAAAATCAAAATTGTTCCATTATTTATGAAGAAAAAATTAAAACCTCTCATGCATCCATGTAAGCCCATTTGTTTTTCTTATGGTCCATAAAAGATGTAATGAACATTTTATAAATGCATAAGACCTCCTTTTAGTTTACATAATGTTTCATGAACTATAATTTAAATATAGTAACATGACTTTACCTCTCATGTCAAGATTTTAATCTTACATGTTAATACACAATTTTTTCATTGTTAAAGTCCTCATAGAGTTATCACTACATGATGATTTATATTGATTTTGAACTAAACAAGAAGAAAAAACATGTAAATTGATTAATAAACTAGTAAGTATCTAAATCCAGACTAAATCTTCAATGTTATTTCTAAATTCACTATTTTCCTCTCATTTTCCTATTTGAGAAGGACTGTGACCTTAAATACTTATTATCATAGATATTGTACACGATTAGAAATTCTTAGTTTTAAGTGTAAAAATGTCTCCACCACAAAAAAAACATGTAAAATTGTTTGTGAATATTACCAATTATATTATAAAATGCCAACAGGACAAATAAAAAAACAATATAATTAGAAAAATAGAGAAATAAAAACATATAACAATAGTATAAATGATGAAATAACACAAGTACATATCCCTCTCCATTGTCATCACCTTAATTATCTCCTTCACTTGGCATGATAACATTGTTGTTCTAGAAAATATGTTTTGATCTAGGGTTGTGTCTTTATATGAACCACCAATCCCTATCCAAGACATCTAGGTAAAAAAAAAAAACCTGGTTGTAGTGTTTTTGGAAAACATAAGGCTCCCTAGCTTCATGCCACATCTTTCTAGAGTTGATAGATATCAGCCCACTATCAAGAACATCCTTTACATTATTCTGATCAAAAGTTTCCCATCACTTGCACCTAAAAATAACACATTGGAATGAAGAGAAGTCTAATTAAATGATATCTTGTATCTTTCCAACGTAACCTAACATCCCTAAATTAGGTTTTGATCGCGGTGGCTAGCATGACTAGATTGGTTGAACCCGACTTCCACTCCATAGTCTTGTGTCATGCATCCTCCATTCGCATCCTCCATTCGAAAATGTTATCCATATGCCCACATAGATGGGAACAAATGAACCTATAAAAAAGTGAAAAAAATCATTGTGTCTTGTGTATAATAACCCGAATATAATTAAAATTATAAAATATATATGTGCTACAATTCAAAGGTGTAGTATGAAGGTAAATTGTATAGAAAGAGATTATAATTATTGAGTTGTTGCACCCAATCCTTATGTTTAGTGCATACTCTTCAACACGCAAATAATGACTAGATGCACCATATTTCTCTCTAACTTGATCAACAACCCAATTGTTAGGGCATTCCATTGCCATATTTTCTTTTAAATGATTAGTATAAGGAACACAGCTACCATTCAATCTTTTTAATTTTTTCCGGTCACTGTCCCACTTCCTCCTCTTTTGTTCGTACATTGCAACCCCATAGTTGTTTTGCTTCCATATTTTAAAGAATGAATTTATTAATGGCTTCGATTTCTGAATTCGTTGATGAAATCAAACTAACATATATATAGTGTGTGAGATCAAAATACGCGTTAATATGAAGTTCAATGTGAATAGTTATTGTGTAGTAATTTCACAAATGATAAGCATGCACTTACTCTTTATCATGTGCCTCTTTCCATTTATTTCGAGAAGCTCCCATTCTCTTTTGTCTTCATCCCTTTTGTCGTCCCAAATTGTTACACCTAGTGTGTTGTCAATTTGCTTGGTGTACTCACTAGCATAATAGAAAGACTCATACGATATATACGCCTTTGCCATAGACCCCTTAGGTTATTCCCTTCATCAAACCAAACCTTTCAAGTTCTTCATGTACCTCTCTAAGAAGAACATCCAATGACAAGAAACCACCCCAACTAATTCAACCTCATCTACTAGATGAATTAGAAGATGAACCTGCAAGTCCATGAAACTCGTCAGTAGTTGCTCCTCAAACATACCAACAATCTCATCTATCTCTTGACACCACCGTGGAATGCTAACCATATGAATCTCATTTGATCAACATACAAATGCATATAATTTAGATATGGAACGTCGTAGGTCTTAGGGGAAGTCATGGTTCACACACCCCCGCACGAGCAGAGGATAATGACACTACACAGTAAATAGTACATTATACAAAAAATAATTATAAAATATCTCATTACATAAAAATATCAATAATAAATAATAAAATCATGTTTTTGACATACGTACTCTTAGAAGGTTCAAATGGTCATGTGATTTCAACCCCAACAAACGGTCTTCCACAGTGAAGATGCACCGTAGTGAAGACCCATATAAAGAAGGTACCCTCACACTCATTATAAATTCCTTTTCCAAATAAATATCGTCTTTCTTTAAAATCCACGAGACATCACCTTCTTTGAAAGACCAAGAGGGACTAGCGTCCCCTCTAGTTCATTTTCTTGGCTAATGTTTCTTTTTAATTTTTGAAGAAATAAGATCTCTCCTAACATCCAATGTGTCACTTTCTTTCGATGATATGTGCCTCCATAAATAAGATGAAACATTTTTAAATATATGCATGGTATCTAATAAGTGGGCAATCCTAATATGCTCCCAATATGGGAGCTCATAAAAGACAAATTTCCTTTTCATCCAGATGGGAAATTTCTCCACATATGTGTCGAAGAATTCCAGTCATCGAACATCAACTCCCCATTTGAATCAAACATTTATGCAAACTCCTTCTCCTTCTTTCTCTCTCATATGTTATAATTCATTCAACTAGTGTCATTATTGTAGGGCTTTGGGTTCTTTTTGGTTTACCATTGAAAGCGGATGTTTCTCTTTTGTAAGGTTGTTATTCTAGGAGGAATACCCTAGAGTAGTCATACATTGGATTTTATAGGTGGTCGGGCCACCTAGCCTTCAGAGAATGTCCACAGCATTTACATCCATGTTACCCCTTTGTTACAAGACCTGCAAAATTATTGTATAGAGGTTGGCACATTAGTGACCATGAAGATCATAACAATTGCAGCGAATTAAATTAATATGCAAAACAATATTTTTACACATATAAACAAATCAATAAAAATGTAATTTACTAGAGAAAACTCCTAAGCATAGATGATCATGTATGATGTAAGCACATATGCCATACAACGTAAAACTCCTCTTTGTTGTGATGGGTCTTGATACATCGTACACATGTATCCATTCCCATAATTCATTTAATTCATCTACCAGTGGTTATAAGTAGACATCCATATTCTTCACTTGTCTTCTACCAGGGACTATGTGAGCCAACATAAGATGTTCATTCTTCATATGCAACCATGGGCAGATATTGTTATTGATCACTACTACAGGTAAAACAAAATAGTTGGTGTTATGGAGGGAGTATGGGTTGACATCATCTATGGCTATGCTAAGTCACTGACTTTTGACTTCATCCTTGAATTTTTCAGGCCATGTATCCTATATATGCTTCCTGTCTATTGAATCTGTTGGATTCACATAACTCCTGACTCACTTCTGTGTGAGGCATGTCATCCTTGCAACATAGCTAATTCTTTTCAATGAAAGTTTCTTTTAATCCTTGGGATTATAGACATGTGCCTCAATATCTTATGAGGAGGACCATGTGATTTTAATTATGGTTCCTGTCATGCCCACATTTCATACATATCTCTTTGTCTACATAATCTCCTCTATCTAGAATACAATCATTTGAACATGCATGATATGATATGTACTCAACAACCAACATTTTCAACAATTGATTTGCCTCTTTGTAGCTACCTGGAAAGACATTATCACTTGAAAGAACCTTATCTTTGGATAACCTACAGTTGTTCGGGAATATAATTGTACAATGTCAATATTTAACGTTCATAAAATTGACCATTTTTAATGTTTATTTTGTGACAATATTTTTCAAAATATAAGGTACATGATCGATCATGTAGGTGAATTACATCAATTTTGTTGAGAAAAATGCATTTGACATGCCAAACTTTGCTTTCAAGTTGTACAACAACATCGTTGTCCCTAGCTCAGTAGACTTTAACTTGCTTCCAGGTCCAAAAAGAAGGATGGTGGAAGTAGATTTTACACTTTCAAATAAGATATCATTGATATGAGCATCGTCCCTTGACTCATAGTTCTAGAATGCATAATCCCCTAGCTCATTGTCAACTTGTGATGAAGAACTACTATTGTTGTATTCATTCCTTATAGGTGAAACTTGATGTAGTGGGAATTGAATAGGTGGTTGATTCAATCATTCTTTGTATGCTTCCTCCCCAATTCTTTCTCTTAATGCAGCCTTCTCTCAAGTTGACATTGTAGTAGGGTGTGGCAGAACATGGTAGGTGGGTTTCTCATCATCACTAGAATCTGAATTTCTAAAAAAATATTGAACATCATTAGTACAGTATCAATGATATTAGTAATCATGTCAATGCAATTGGTTTGTTGAAATTACATTATACCAAAAAATTATTACCATCATTGATCTAGGATTGTGGCTAGAAGATGCCATGTTTCAATTGGTAGGGTGAAGAGGTTGTTCATTTTCATCTACCAACTATGTGTGATATGCTGCTTTTGATAAGAGCTTCCAACGTTTTTGAAATGGAGAAATGTTTTCTACATCTGAACTTGATTCTGAATCAAGATCTTGCAAATTTGGATACATTTTTATTCAAATTGACATGGATTAAAACAAAATCAATTAGATAATCAAAATATAAATAAAATTTGAACTTATTTGAGATAGAAAGGGAGAACTTCGTGAAAGACTTTGATAAGAAATATGAAACGAGCCGGAATTTGAAGAATTGCCCATTTGATATTATTGAGATTTTGTCCCTACATTTGAGAAAAATCAGAAACAAAATTTTTTGTGCATATCTAAAATTAATCTCGAGAACCATATAACTACATTTTGAATTTCAATATAGTTTTCAAACCATTTTTCAAGAATAAGGCAACTTTAAGCGAAAAATGTATACTATTAATTATTGTAATTTATGTGGTTGTGTCTAAACGATAATTAAATATTAATATGTCATTTTATGTGAAAATAAAATTCCAAATAGCTCTTAAACATGATTGGTGCACTTATCAGAACAAAGTGCACCAATGCATTTAAATAATACCAACATTGGTGTGTTCAAATAGTACCCACACCGATTTCCTGCATTCCAAAAAAATGTTATCATATTGGTGCTCTTATACAAAAATGCACCAACGCATTTCAAATAAACACAGCATCGGTACGCACCTGTTTTCAGATTTTAGAAAAATAAAAACGAATTCAACCATCTTGGTGCTCTTATACCAATTACATCATCGTTTCTTTTCTATACAACCTATATTGTTGCATTAAAATAATTAATTGCACCACTTCGGGATTTTGAAAAAAAATTTGTATTATGTTTGTGCGATGAAAACAATTGGCACTCTAGCAATGCCAGTGAACTTTTCTTATAAAAACGCTAGTGTGCTTGACTATCGAACACACCGATGTTTGGATAAATTAAAAAAAAATACCATGATTTTTTCTTCTTCTTTTTTAATTCAAAAATGAGTGGCAATTGATTTTTTGAAATCTAATTTCATAACGTCTTTTAAATAGTATAAATTTATTCACTATTTCATTATTTTTCCCAAAATTTCAAGGGAGTGATTTGCAAGAGAGACATACAAGGAGCATTGTACAGCAGCAAAATACTTTGGAGCAGCAGAACTATTCAAAAGGTCAAAAGCTGAAATTATGGTTGTTGAAAATACAACAAGAAAATCCTAATTTAATTTTTTTCCCTGAATTAAATTAGGAATAGAATTATAATTCCACGTCACAAGACAACTTGTATGAGTTAACTAAGTTAATTTGAATTAGTTGGCTCAGTTAATTCAAGTGGAGGGTCTAACTTGAGTCATGTAGAGTGTCTCCTACATTACAGGAGCCCTGATTGAGTTTATTTTAAGTTGTAACTAGTTAATTCAGTTAAACTAGTTCCAACTGATGGAGGAACTAGTATGAGGTCCGATAGTGGGGTGTTGGTTCATGTGTTCAACCAGTTAACCAATGATTCACTCATAAATAACTCATGCATGTCAGATATGAGAGTTACCCAGTTGAGATTGGATTTGATAGACAATGTACTATCCATTGTATAATGATCTAAATTGTATAGGTGGTGCATGCAGTCAGAGGAAGGCCTATGAGGATTGTGAAATCCCAATTGAGGAATTTCTCTAATTGATAGGGGCTAATTCCCAAGGAAGCAACGCAAGGAAATAAGGAATTGGGAAGCCAAAATTTGGTTAAGTATTGGCCTAGGTTTGTCTAGGAACTTGTGAGACAGATAAAGATAGTGCAAAGGTTGTTGGGGCTTGAGAAAAGCATTGTAATCTTCTCATATTTTCTAACTAATGCAATATACATATAGCAAGGGCTTTTAGCTATGGCTTGCCTTAGGAAATCATTGTGTAATTTTTTGATTGAATTCTTTCTCTCGTATGCTTTGTGATTTTGTGATCATTTTATTGTTTCTGATGGTGAGTAGATTAGATTCAAGTCTATTGTTTTAGTAAATTACAATTAGCAGTTTGAATCCACAAGGAATTTCTACATGATATCATAGTAGAAATCACTCTAGAAGAGAAGAATATGAGTTTTTCTTTTGCAGGTGAAATCAAATTTGCAGTATCATTCTTCAGAGTCAACAGGATGTCATTCTACAAACTGAGACTTGACTATTCCCTTAAGGGTAGTTCAAACTATAATTCTTAGAAGGACAAGATGGAGACAATTTTGGAAGACAATGGTCTTAAGGAATTCATACACAAAGATATTCCTAAGCCTCCAACAACAAATGTTCAATATCTGGAAGAGTGGATAAAATGTGTTGCAAAGGTGAGAAGGATTATCCTAGGAGTTTGATATCATATTGTCTTGAACCTCCACAGTAAGGAGACTCCATACGCAACATGGAAGGCTTTAACGAACCTATTTCAAAACAACAGTGACCACATGAAACTGGCACTGAAGAACAAGCTTAGAAAAATAAAGATGGAGAAGGGTGACACAATACTAGAGTACTTGACCAAGTTCACCCAATGTCAGGATGAGCTTCGAAGTGTTGGTGTTACAGTTTTTGAAGATGATCTGGTTAGCCTAGAACTTCTAGGCCTTCACAAGAGCTCGAAAAACTACCAAGATTCGATAAATGGGAGGGAGAAGCTACTAGAGTATGAGTGTTTGTGGTCCAACTTGGTGCAAGAAGATATTTGGTGGAACACCAGAGATGGATCCTCATCCAATCATGATGATGATCAAAGCTATACCTTAGCTGGAAAGGTAAAGAAAGGGAAAGGGAAGTAATCCCATTCCAAATCAAATTCTAGTTAGGGTGGCAAGAATAAGTACTTGTAGAAAATGTTTTCACTAACATGATCTGAGACACTATGCCACAAAGTGTCTGCACATGAAGGCTGACAAGAAGCCCTCGAGAGGAGCAGTAGGTGAAGCTCTTGCTTCACAATTCGAGTTGGACTTCACCCTCATAACTTGCATGGTGACATCATTGATGGGTAGTGTGTGGTATCTGGATAGTGGAGCCTCATTCCATATGACCAAAAACAAAGAAAATTAAGTGACTTGGAGGATAAGTACCTCCAAATGCACATTGAAATGGGAGATGATGGAAGGTATAACACGACCAACATCAGTGTTGTTACTTTTTGGAGGGATTCTAGTTCTCCTCTCACATTAAAAGATGGCATGTATGTTTTGGGTCTAAAGAATAATTTGGTTTTAGTTACTATGTTGGAGGACCGTGGCTAAGATGTGATATTTAGAAAAGGAAAGGCCTTCTTTGTCACAGAGCCTCAGAACAAGTGAAGTGGATCAAGGTTCAAGTGAAGAACCTCTATAAATTAGATGTAGAAGATTGTGCTACTTTGAGCACAAAAGTAGAGAAGGCTCAGAGCCAATACATCATTGAGTTGTGGCATAAACGATTGGGGCACTTGCACCAAGGAGCTTTGAATATCATGCAACATATTTCTAAAGGAATTACCAAGGGTGCACTAGAGAAGAGATATACATGCAAAGGGTGTACTTTGGGGAAGCACACCAAAGCCACCTTTCATGATAAAGACGGTCAATCGAAAGTGATCCTTGAAAGAGTTCACTTAGATATGTGTGGACCATTCACGATAGCCTCCACGACCAAGCACAAGTATTATATAATATTTATAGATGATTTCTCACGTAAGTGCTGGATTTTATTCATATAGAAGAAAGATCAGAATTTCGCTAAATTTTGTGAATTTAAAGCACTTGTTGAGAAAGATACTGACAGGAAAGTGAAGTCTCTTAGGAGCGATAATGGTGGATAAAATGTGTCGAGTGAATTCAATAACTTATGTGCATCAGAAGGCATTCGACGGGATTTAATAGCACCCCATAACCCACAGCAGAATGGATTGGCTAAAAGAAAGAACAAAAGTATTGTGGGATTTGCACAAGTGGTGTTATATGATCAGGGCCTACCATTGCACTTGTGGGCTAAAGTATGTAATACAATTGTATATGTGCAGAACAAGAGTCCTCATTGGATTCTCAGGATGAGTACACCAAAAGAATATTTTTTAGGTAAGAAACCAGATGTGCAAACTTCAGTATCTTTGGTTCATCTATTTACTGTCATGTTACCAAGGATGCAACAAAAAATATAGAACCAACAACTGAGTTGGGAATATTTGTGGGGTACACTTATACACCTCACAACTATCAGTTGTACCTTCCATTTCACAGGATTGCATTAGTTCATAGAGATGTGAAGTTTGATGAAGAGACAGCCATGAGATGTTCCCTTGAGAGGGAGCTTCAGTTACCTGCAGATGAGGATCCTTTAGCTCCAAAGTAATAACCTCCAAATGATGTGGAGCAGGAGAAGAGAGGAGAGGAGAAGAGAGTGGAAGCACCCACTCATGCAAAGACTTCCAGAGATGGAAGGAAGCACGCTAGAGAGGCTAACATATTGATGCATGATGCTAGAGAGAATCTGGGAGCACCCACATCACAACTCATGAAGAGGAGGTCACTAGATTAGTACACTAGCTACATGGATATGATGAGCAAGAGTGTAGATATTAAGTCATCCTCATTCAAGGAAGCAGTGCAACAACCAGTATGGGTTGATGCCATTATTGAGGAGTATGAATCGATTATCATAAACAATGTTTTGGAAGTGGTCCCAAGACTAGCAGACAAGTTAGTGGTGAGTTCTAGATGGATTTACAAGGTAAGGCAAGAAATAGATGGGACTGTGCAGAAATACAAGGCCACATTTGTGCCTGGAGGGTTCTCTTAGGTGGATGGAATTGATTATGAGGATACCTTTGCTCCAATAGCAAGGTACTCTTCAATTAGATCTATTTTAGCACTTTCAGCACAGATGGGATGGAAGATACATCAGATGGATCTGAAGATAGCATTCCTCAATAGAGTGATCGAGGAAGAGGTGTACATTGAGTAGCTGGAAGGATTTAAGACATTCAACAGAGATTCGCATGCATGCAAACTCAAGCGAGCATTGTATGGAATGAAATAAGCACCATGTGCTTGGTACACCAAGATCGACAGTTGTTTCACCAAGTTGGGCTTCACCAAAAGTGAAGTAGATGTGAACCTTTACCATATTTTGGTTGAAGGTAAATTGTTGATTATAGTATTATAAGTCAATGATTTAACTCTAACAGGTGATGAGAAGCTTGTAAAATCTTGCAAAGAGGATCCTGTAAGAGAATTCGAGATGGAAGACCTAGGGCTTATGCATTATTTCCTTAGCATGGAAGTATGGAAAGGAGATGAGGAATTGTTTGTCTCTCAAGGAAAGTATTCCAATGAGATACTGAAAAAGTTCCACGTGGAGAGCAGCAAAGCCATGGAGACTCCCATAGCAGGGAATTAGAGAAAGGAAGATGCTACTTCAGGTGAAGTAATGGAAGCTAATATTTACAAGCAGCTTATGGGTTTACTTATGTATTTGGTGAACACACAATTGCACATATGTTTTGCAGTTAACCAGCTTAGTCAAGAAATGCTTAAGCTAACTAAAATTTATTGGAAGGTAGCTAAACATGTGTTGAGATACCTCAGAGGCACCACTTAGTTTGCTCTTTGGTATAAACAGACATAGGGAGTGAAGTTGCAAGGCTTCACAGATGCATATTGGGTAGGGAGTCCTTTCAACAAGTAGAGCACATCAGAGGGAATCTTCAGTATTGGGTCAGCAATAGTTTCTTGGTACATCAAGAGGCAGAGATTAATCATACTCATTTTAGCAGAAGTAGAGTACATGGAAACTGATCAAGCAGTTTGTGAAGCTATCTGGATGAGGAAGATTCTTGTTGGTTTACTTGGTCAGCACATGGATCTTATAATGATTAATTGTGACAATCAGAGTTGTATCAAACTCTCTGAGAATCTAGTTTTACATGATCAGTCCAAGCATATCGACACCTGGTATCACCATCTACGAGATTGTGTGCAAAGGAGAATCATGTTGTTGGAGTACATTTCTACAGAGGAACAAGATGCAAATATTTTGTCAAAGGCATTGTCAAGATGAAAATTCAAGTTTCATAGAGGCATGATCGAGGTAGTAGATAATCCCTTTCTTGTTGAGAGGGAGTGTTGAAAATGCAACGAGAAAATCCTAATTTAATTTTCACCTTGAATTAAATTAGGAATAAAATTGTAATTTCACTTCACAAGATAGGATGTATGAGTTAACTAAGTTAATTTGGCTTAGTTGGCTTAGTTAATTCAATTTGAGGGTCTGACTTGAGTCATGTAGAGTGTCCCCTACATTATAGGATCCCTAGTTGAATTTATTTTGATTTGTAACTAATTAATTATTTTTAACTAAGTTAAAGTAAGTTAAACTAGTTGCAACTGATGGAGGAACTGGTAGGAGGTTAGATAGTGGGGTGTTACTTCATGTGTTCAACCAATGAACTGATGATTCACTCATAAACCACTCATGCATGTCAAATATGAGAGTTACCTAATTGAGATTGGAGTTCAGGGATAGTGTACTATCAGTTATATAATCATATGAATTGTACATATGGTGCATGCAGTCAGAGGAAGGCCTGTGAGGATTGTGCAATTCCAATTGAGGAATTTACCTAATTAATAGGGGCTAATTCCCAAGGAAACATCACAATGAAATAGGGACTTTGGAAAGCCAACATTTGGTTAAGTATTGGCCTAGGCTTGTCTAGGAAGCTATGAGACAGATAGAGATAGTGCAGAGGTTGCTCGGGCTTGAGCAAAGCATTGTAATCTTCTCATATTTTCTAACTAATGCAATATAAATATAGTAGGGTTTTTTAGTTGTGGCTTTCCCTAGGAAATCATTATGTAATGTGTTGATTGAATTCTTTCTCTTGTATGCTTTGTGATTTTGTGACCATTTTATTGTTTCTGTTGATGAGTAAAGTAGATTCAAGTCTATTGTTTTAGCACATTACAATTAGCAGTTTGAATCTAAAAGGAATTTCTACAATGGTGATTCACTCAAAACCCTGTAGTACAAATTTTAAATTTTATTGTTTATTTTACTAATAAAATAAATTACAATTTCTATTAGGGTTTAATTAAAAGAGAGATCATTTGCAAGAGAGACATACTGGAAGCGCTGTGGAGTAGCTAAATATTTTAGATCCATAGAAATATCATAATTTGAAAGTTATGGTAATTCACTCAAAACCCTGGATAGCAAAAAAAAAAAATTACTGTTAAATTTGCTTACAATTTCTATTAGATTTATTCACAATTCAAAATATAAAAAATAAAAATAAAAACCCTGCATACTAAAAAATTTACTATTGATTTTACTAATAAAAAAATTTACAATCTCTATTCCTATTTCCATTTAATTAAAATTCAAAAAAAATAACAAAAAAAAATCAATACTTACCTTAAACCATTACTTCTTCCTGCAAAATTTCACCTTAGGGTTTAACTTCTTCTACCACTCGAAGATTAGGGTTTTTTTCATTTAAGGCATTTTAGATTTAATGGATTTGTGTACCTACTATATATAGAGCATTTGACATGTAAGGTAGGGAAATCACTTATTGAATTAGATCCAAACCTTGTCTATCCTGACCATTTTTTTTTTAAGGATACATAACATAGTTACCAATCAAACGAGAAAATGAACTTGTACCCGTTTTTGTGAGGTAAAAAAAAACTCACCTGATTTTGAAAAGTGGTGATGCCAGAATACACTTTTTTTAACATATTTTTAGCACTTTAAATTTTCTTATGTATCAAGTATGAACTTGTTTTAAAACGTTAGTGATTTTCATCTTGATTTTAAAAAGTGTTGATACAGCGTCAACACATTATTTTAAAGAGTTTATTTTTGACACTTCAATTTTTCTTTTTATGTAGGAAGTATGAAGACCTTTTTTAAATGTTATGATTTTCATCTTGATTTTGAAAACGGTTGATGCAGCATCGACCGTTTTTGTTTAGAGTGCTTATTTTTTACACTTTAAATTTTCTAAT
>APFE030626671.1:33211-52098 GCA_000404065.3 Pinus taeda
TTAATTTTTTTTTGTATTATTTTTTGTGTTTTTTTTTCAACATTTGACTTTTTGTTTTCTTTTTTATTATTTTTTGTGTTTTTTTATTGTTTTTATTTTTTTTCAATATCTGAATTTTTGTTTTCTTTTGTAATTTTCATTTTTATTCTTTATACATTTATTTTTTTATTTTGGTTTTTATTTTCATTTTTTTTCTACAAGGTGTGTGGCAATAGTCATCTCACAACTCGATCCCATTATGGGCATTTTCATAATCGATTTTAAAATTTTCCTTATAATGAATTGAGTCTGCCCCCACAATGTATCAATTTCATGGTTGGTCTTTATGTTTTCATTACAACGGGTCGAGTTCACCTACACCAGGTGTCAATTTAATGGTTGATTTATAAATTTTTCTTGCAATGTATCGAGTTGTCTTAGGCTAAGATTTTAAAATCGCTATATATTTTGCATTTAAAAAATAAGTTACTCTTGGGTGTTCATTTTTAAAGTTTTTTGTCATAAATTTTTCTCATAATGTCATGCTTGAAATATTTTGAAAACTTGAGACTTTTTTTGTAGTCATAATCTTTGGTTTTAATTGCATGGTTGAAAAATTATCAAGATTTTAGTATTTTTCTAAGTCATGATATTTTATCTTTAATGTTATGGTAAAAAACAATTACAATTTCAAGGATTTTTAGAGTCAAGATATGTTATCTTTAACAACATGGATGGAAATAATTCGAATTATCAGGATTCGAGACATGATATTTTATCTTTAACGTCATGTCCGAGAATTGTTGGAATTTTACAGTTTTTCAAAGTTCGGATATTTTCTCTAATGTCAAAATTGTAACCTGATTTTTTTTTTGTTATCCCAGAATAAACAATTTTTTAAGGGTGTTTTTTTCATCCATTTTTCAAAAAAAATGGTTTTTACTTCCATTTAAAAAATATGATGAAAATTTACCCTAAAAAAAACATCATTCTCGAATAAACAATTTTCCTTTTTGGGTTGTTTTTCATGCTTTTTTGGGGTTTTTGGGCTCGAGTGCCCATTTTGAAGTAATAGTTCATGTTTCATCAATAACTATGTTATATGTTTTGTGGTGTGCCTTGTGTAATATAACGCACCGGTGCGTCCTATGTAATACAACACACTGATATATTATAACATTGTCAGCTCTATCTAGTTTGTTCATCCTTGCTCCCAGTGTAATATAACATATTGACATGGCTCTACCAAATAGTACCATTAAATCATTTTGGTGCATTCAGCGTTACAAATTGCACCATAATAATTTAAAAATAATTTTTAAAAAATAATTTTCCCTCTCTATGTCGAACAATTAAACTCCCAATGTGTTTAATGTGATAAATGCACTGGTTCATTTATTCAGATAAATACACCAGTTACTGGAGCTCTTTTTGACTGAAAATTATTTGATTTATTTATAAAATATATTTAATGGATTCAGTATTGAATGATACAAGTTGTATATTGATAACAAAAATGTCTGAGAAGGTATCAAGTAACAAAAATATTTATCGACACAATGATAGCACATTGAAAAAAGTAGAGAAGACAAGTTCTTTGTAAATTCTTTATAAAATTAATATGTTTGAACTATATGTAGATTTAACTAATATGTATTGGTTAGTGTGTGTCATGTAGAGCCACAAAATGAAGAAGGTCAATAAGATTATTTCTAATCTAAGTGCAGAAGAGCATAAAAGTATAATAGAAAAATTGCATAAGGATAAATCAAGTGAATAAAAAATACTATTCAATATGAGTTTTTTTTTTTTAATTTTCATTAATTATATACTTAATAATATTAGATAACATGTTTTAAACAATCTATTAATTCATATATGTTTAATGATCTATAGGGAGAAACAACAAAGGAAAAAATCAATATCATTCTAACAAAAGAAAAATTATAGAACATGTAAATGACAATTAATCGGTCCTTAGCTCATCTAGAGTGGTGTTGGAAGTTAAGGATAGGGGGGATTTTTTTACAAGACTATGAGGGATCTAATGGAACAAACGTATACACGTACTTTCCACTTACAACAAAAAAATAAATTCAATGATTCTAAGAACTAAATTATGTCTAAACTACAGGAAGCATTTCCAGAGCAATGGTCAATGAACATGTCAGACTTGCAATAGCAAAAACATACAACAACAAAAAAGAATGATTCAAAAGGTAATATTCCTAATTAAAATGATTTTCTAGAATTATATGTATGTATTACTACAATCCATTCATTTATTTATATCAATTTTGTTATATTTAGTTTCACTATATCAATATAAAAATAGTTTATTACTTTTTTCAGAAAGATTATGAAAATCCCAAATGATCAACAAGCTCATATGTGAAACATGCGAGTAGGAATGTCCAAAAAAATGTACAAGGACATCGTCAAAGAAATGGACATAATTGCATCACAATAGGAGCCATCTCAACAACAAAGTGTTTCAAATGTATGTAATCATGATTGTGTACAAATCATTTAGCATTAAATATTAATTTTCAAGTATTTTCTTTATGAAAAGAAAACAAAATGGAACTCATTCAGCACATAAAACAAGACGAAAAGGAAGAAAAGGTTGATTTCAAAGTTTATGAGTAATTCTTAATATTTCCTTATAACAAATCAAGGTTTCATTTTTGTATATTTTAAGTTTTTTTGCAACAATCATCCTTGAATGTCTTCAATTAGGTGTTAACATCCAAAGAAGAGCCATCAAAAGAATTGATTAAGAATGGGTTAAATATGGGTTGTGAATATATGTTGGCATATCAAAAGTTAATTGTGGAATTTGTAAGTATCGGTGTCGTTTTACTTCTATGAATTTATAATTAATAGAACAAAAAAAATTCCTTTATATTAAATATATGATTTATAATGGGGTTAAATATGGGTTGTGCATATATGTTGGCATATCAAAAGTTAATTGTGGAATTTGTAAGTATCTATGTTGTTTTACTTCTATGAGTTTATAATTAATAGAACAAAAAATCCTTTATATTAAATCTATGATATATAATGGGGTTTAAAACATGCAAGAAACTAAGTATGGAACTATGCCAGCATAAGACTTGTTGCAACAAGGCATGAGACATGATTTTGAAACCATGCACACAATTTATGAGTCACTTCTTGCTATGGTACATTTTTATTCGATTTACATTTATGTATATTATTTATTTCAATTTTCATTATTCTCACCAATATATATACACTCATTACACTTTATTTTTATGTTTGCAAATGGAACAAGATCAAGAAGATGAAAACAATCGATGAAATCAACAAAAAAATCCTCCAAATAACCCAAGTCATAGAAGTAGCTTGAGCACTTATAGCAGTTATAGTGAAGAATGATGATCTATTTGGATATCAATGCAACCTATTGTATTTTTTGAAATAATTGTATGTGAAAATCAAACATTTTGTTTAATGTAATGGACATAGTGTCCCAATTGAAAGACAAGGGGTTACCAATAACAATCCCATTTATATGAAAAAAATCCTCTTATTGATATATAATCAAATACATTTTAATTTATTCTAATGTGTTATTCAATGTCGTTGTGAAATTTGAAACCATTGATTAAATATTATAATGAAGAGATGTGAAATTTGATAATATAACAAATTTATCCAAACATCATATACAAATGCACTAATCAAGTTTTAATTTATATGAATATTATTATAAGATATATGTCGATTTTTTGATGAATAACGGATTTAAAAAGTTACAACAATTGCACAGTCAAGAGATGATATTTCCAAAAAGGAGAAAATCTCATACAAAAAATCGGTGCATCCATAACATAAAAACACACTAGTGCGTTATGTTATATAAAAGCATTGTGACAAAATATGTTTGCATGACTAGTGCCTTTTTGTAAAACGACAGCACCGACACATTTATTTGTTCAAGCACCATTATTGTTTGCAATTAATTCCCCGGTGCATTGTGATTCTTAACATGCTAGTGCTTTCATAGAACTAACACCGTGGTCCTACAAAATATTAATTCTATCCCTGGTGCATTATTAAAAATAATAGTGCTAGTCCTTTTATATCCCTAACACACCAGTGCATTTATACAAATAATACGCATCAACCCTTCGAGTTTAAACAAAAGCAATGGAATTGTAATTATTTTTTACATGCCCCAGTGTCGCTCCTTAGAAAACACCCCAAGGTGTTTCTTGATAGATATGCATTGGGATGGTATACATTACGAGCTCCAGTGGTATACATTTCGGTGCTTTTAGTTATGTATGTAACCCAATGCTTCTATATATGTAGCGCACTGATGCTACTTTTTCCATGAAGCGCACCGCAAAAAAAAAAAAAAAAAAAACTTCCGCTAAAACCTTCAGTTGCCCAGATTTTTTCAATTGTGATGTATTTATATTATAATCTCCACTATCACAAATAAATGTATTAGCAGATGTTTTTTTGAAAAATTTTGCCAATTTTATAACACTAAAAACCTTTGTTATAATCTCCACTAGAAGGTATTTTCCTTGTAGTGTACCCAAATCCTCCTTTGAAATCCCGTGAAAATTTAGAAGGGAAGAAAGAGGAATTTTCTTGATTTAGATCACCCCAAATGGATATTAGATGGGGATTTCAAAAGTAGTGAGCTCCTTTTGCCTAGGCCCATTTACTTCTTCATCTCCCATCCATTCTTTTCTCGAAGGCTCAAGAATTGGAATCTTATTGGAACCTTCAAAACTTTCCAATTCCTCATCCAATGTAGTATCTTTCCTTCTTGATGGTGGTTCTCCCTTCATTTCCCTACTATACTATTTTGAATTTGGGCGACCTTTAAAGTATTTTCCTTCCCCTTCTTACTCATCAGAATGTTAGTTCGAGTGGATCCTATAACACCATATTAGGTCTTGGAATTTTTTTCTTATATCTACCTATGGTGTTTTAGTGAATCTATCATGTCTTAAATGCAGGATATTTAATATGTAGGTTATTGAAAGGGAATAATTTTCAATTTCCATTTGGTCACTTCTACTCCTAGTATCATTCTTATTTGACCTAAATTTAGAAATCTAATACTCTTGAGGACTTTTTTGGAGATGGTGCCAAAAATGTTGGTGTGAATATCTGATTCCTATTTAAGGAGGTATTAGTCTTCACCTAACATTTAGTTTTTCAACCCAAGGTCTAATGGCTTGTGAGGCTTTCGGTGTTGTATGCACAAGTATCATAATTCATACCACTTCAATATGTGTCAAACCAAACTCAAGGAAAGCCTATGGGTGATACGAGACCTAAGTTTGAATAGAGACCAACTCAATAATCCTAGTTCATATATGTGGCACATTATTTATTAAGATTGCAGATCAACACTAATCTCAATGTCATTGTCTGCATTATGGTTAAGTGATTCTACAAGCTTATGGTTTTGTAGCAATTGCTACTGATTTTGCAGCAACTAGATTTCACAGCAAAACTACGAATCATTTCCCTCCAAACTTGAAATCAAACGTGGCCCGATTACATACCAACTAATATGCATTCAAAATGAAATTCAGCACACCATTTAGTAGATTGCAAGAAAAGGAAATTAACAATCAAATGTTAAAATGAGCACATTTGTACCAAACAAGATTTGCAGAGAAAACAAAACATAAACTAATGCTATGAAGTAATATAGAAATTTCACGTTATAAGAAAAAATAAAAAACACATTCAGTGCAAGGCTTTTCCTCGAGCAAGCCCAACTTAGGGTTCCACATGTGCCTTGCAACATATGAAATCACGGGGATGAGATTAACATATAATTTGAAACATTACGGGGAGAGAGCTTACTTATATTAAATAGAGTCAATTACAAAGTACTTCATAATATTTTCACTCTCTATTGTGTACCTCTATGCAAACTCAAATAGCATATCTATTATGAAAAGAGGAATCTAGGTTCCTAACAATGGTTCAAAAGACCATTCACTAATTAATATTACTAACTAATCCAGTGAGCTAACAAAATTTATTACATATAGAGCATGTTATCTAAATCAAGTAGTGTTTCAACTAATTGGTCTCGATTAGTAGTAATTACTTTTCCCTCGATGATTTAATGGATGTTGCGCACTGAGGCATCTCATGTATTCCTTCGACAAGCTATGTAACTGTCCATGTCCAAATGATGTGGTAAAAAAATGGTACAATTCCCAACTCAAAGACAAATAAAATACATCCACGATGGATCAACTGGATAATGAAACCGTATGTAGCATCTCCAAAGAAGTATGCTAGTGGTTATTGAAAAATTCACCAAGGAGAACAATAATCCTCCCCATTGTTCTAAATATGACACTTCTCCAATCCACATGATACACCCATGAGTTTTCCAAGTCTTATTATCATGCCACCTATTCTCTTCTTGAGAAATTGTCACACCTGTTGATTCTTTAATCATAACGTTGAAACTCGGCAATGATTGATTATTGTATCTATATAATAGCTAAGTTAGCACCTTTTAATCCACTCATACATATGATATATCAAAATAACTCTTAAAACATCCTTAATTCTAATCTAGAAACAATAATAATATAAATAAAAACGAGTAATCATACCTTGAGTAACCCAGGGTATCTATAGGGTGCTATAATAATTATAGGGTGAAAAAGGGTGATTTGGTCAAAATATAGCAGGGTGGTTTAGTAGACAAAAGACATGATTTCACATCTCATCAACGTCGTAAGAACTAAGTCTTGACAAGAGTAATAGTGACCAAAGCTAAGAGAACAGCAAGGGTCCAGATGAACTGGGCATGTTTTTACTTAATCAATTTTTAATTGAGTATCAGGAAGCACAAGATAACAATGAAGAGTTCCAATAAATGTGGCTCCTAATATTAATTTTACTTGTCACATAAATAGAATGAAAGGAGACACAATTCCCATATATGAAGAAAACGTCATTCTTGGCACCATGGTGTGCCTCCCTATGGCATACCATGAACAAGAATAGGTAACAAGATAATAATGTTATCTTTTAGATGTACACGGAAGTGGTGTATAAAGCAATAGAAAGAGTCCAAAACTTACTTCCCATCTAAACCTTGTTCTCTTTGCTTTGGAAAAGTAAAGAGAATATAGAGAAAGGGAACATAAAATAGAACTATCTAAAATACTTACATGGCATAAACTAGAACTATCCACAATGCTTATGGAACATAAGTTAGAAATATCCATAAGGCTTGACAATAAAAGATACGGTGCAAGAAATAGAATATAAAATAAAATAAAATAAAAATTTATGGTTGAAGAAAATGGCACCTTGAGATATGAGATTAAAGAATTAAAATAATACTGAAATAATAATTTCCCCCTAAGTAGCACAGAGAATAAATTAGATATCAACCCCATCCAAGAGGAAATGAAAAAACTAATTAAAATAGATCACGAACACCATAAAAGAACATTGAACCTAATAATTTTGGGTATAGAAGAGCACAAAGATGATGAAATATTAGAAATAGTAAAAGAACAATTAAACACTAAGTCACAAATTCAAACAACTTATCTCACAAAAGTGAAAAGGGTGGGAAAAATACTAAAGCATAAACATAGACTAGTCCATGTTAATGTAAGTTGTAATGAGCATAAATTAGATATAATTAGTAAATATCCAATTCTAAAAGGGTCAGGAATCCTTATAAATTAGGATCTTATTCAAGAAGGTTGAGTTGAACTAAGGTAAGAGGTTCAAAAGGTAAAGGAGGCGAGAAAGGAAGAAAAATGGGCAATCATTAGAAATACGAAACCTCTTATTAGAGATAGAGACCAAAATAAAAGCAAGAAATAGGTATTGGGAACACTATGGATCATATTTTGGAGCTATCATGGTTTTCCATGACGTAAAGTCCCTATGTTAAGTTGGATCCTGGGTGATATTGATTTTATTTTCCTAGTTGAAACTTGGGAGCATGATGAATCCAAGTTCCCCCACATAGATGGATTCATTCTCTAGTCAACTTGGAAAAAAAAATTCTCCCATAGAGGTTTTGCTGGAAAAACTTGTATAAAAAGTAATCTATCTCCTCACATTCGACTTCTTAAGATCGACTCCCTCGGTCAATACATTTAGATCGAAATTTCTGACTCTAACTCTAGTAGGATTTATCTCGCGATTTGTTATTTTTATCCTATCAACTCAACCTCGTATAAGAAAAATAACTTGGATAAGAACCACCCCTTCAATAAACAATGTAAACTATCAAATGGGAATTGTACCGAGTACCCGTTTTTTGAGGTTGCAAAAAAGTAATCCGGTTTTGAAAAGTGGTGATTCAGAATACACTAATTTTTTTAAGCATATTTTTGACACTTTAAATTTTCTTTTGTATCAAGTATAAACATTATTTTTAAAATGTTAGTGATTTTCATTATGGTTTTGAAAGATGCAGCGTCAACCACTTTTTCTAGAAGACTTATTTTTTGACATTAATTTTCTAATGTATGAAGTGTGGATAATTATTTTCTAAATTTAACAATTTTTTAAGCAGTCATCTTCTTCTTCCCTAACATATTTTTTTAAGTGTTTTTTAGGTTTGTATTTTTTTGTTTTGCTTTTCATTTTTTTTTGTAGTGAGATCTTTGTTCTTTCGCATAGTTGAAAAAAAAAATGTCAATATTTTAATGTTTCGATCTTCTATATATTTATATATATTTCAATGCACATCAAATAATTGTCTCTAAAAAGGAAATATTTTTTAACAATTGACATAAAATACACATTTTGAATATAGATATAACAAAAAAAGTACACATTTCGAGACTTTTTTGGTAAAAGTGACATTTCAAATAAAAAATAATTAACAAAAAATGTTTAAAAAATAACAATTTTTATGAATTTTATGTCAAAAAATAATGATTCACATAAAATTTAAAGTGAAAATCACATAACACAAATATTAAACATATAATTGTAACACCCCCTCCTCCCAGGTCCACCCAAGAAATTGGCCAGCCAGGGTAAACATGCGACAAGAGAGGCTACTAAGGGATTCAAATTCCTTGGTGACCTTAAGGAAATGGAACTGACATAACATATCAAACAAACCCATCCACATCAGCAACAACACCCTCGGGAGACATGCCAGCCACTCATACATCTTGTCCCTCAGTCCAAATGGTGATTTAATCCTTTTAACCCTTGGTCGCTCTCATGCTATAGGCATGACAGCGTCTAGCAATCCAAATTTGCTCTCATAGCCCTATGTGCCAGTGACTATGGACTTTTCTAGCCTAGAATCCCAGCCTCTACCCAGAACTTGCTACAACCTTCAAAATCCATCAAAGACATGATAAAAATGTTGATAAATCAAAAATCAACCTCAAGACTAGGCCTGAGCATCCCCAACCAGGATTGATATTTTGTCAAACAATTGGCATCAATGCAACCTACAGGTATAAGATACAAGACATAACATAAATTATTGAAAGAACTTATGAAACATAACCAGAAAGATCACCTCCTTCTCCATTGAACTATTATAGCATCAATTAGGTATTGCATTCATCCATTCAACAATTACAAGTAAATACATGAAATAACCATGACATGAACCAGTCATATAACCATTATTATAACCAACATAAAACCATATAAATATCAGAGATATGATAGCCATTAAATCCACATATAAACCAGTGCAAAATTAAAAGAACTTAGCTTTTATTAATCATAGGAAAATTCAGCCAAGTTCAGGACTTCCATGTACCACCCGACCATAGACATGGATGAACCAAATCTCTCTTTTAACCAATCACCACCATGCCATATTCCAAGCATGAATGTGGGATCTCATAGAATAGCCAATCCAAGAACAACTAAGGGAATCCAGAGGTTAAACCACCTCCACCCTCACCAAACCATGATCACACCAAAACCAGTGCTTTGATCACAACCAAACCAAACTTGGAATTCCATCTGGAATCCATCACTATCCTTGAGGAATTTTCTATCTCCTTGTCTCTCAGGCATTACAGCAACCCAATCCAGGATCATTAGGCCCTAAACCCAGACCAGTCTCTCAAGCTTTACCACAATCCAAACCTCGATCACCAGGCCCTAAATCGAGACTTCTCCCTCGGGCTTTACCATGTATCCTGCCAAACTAGTCAAGGAATTCCTAGGCCTTTGGGAATGAACCTTGAGAACACATCCGCCCTAGATTCTGAAATCCATCCAGCAAACCAAAGCTCAAAACTGAGATAAACATCCCACCATACCATGGCATCTAGAAAACGTCAAGGCTAGGCTGAAAACCATTGTCATAACCCGGAAAAACCATGCCACTAATATCAAGAGAAGCATACACCAACATGCAAAGCCACACATGTCCAAACCAGCTAGGAAATCACACATGCAAAAGGTTAACTGCAAGTATTCATGCTAAAGTTGCTTGATCTTGCTCTTCCTCCTTGATCCTTACTTTCCTTTCCTTTCCTTTCCTTACTTTTCCTTCCTTGATCTAAAGCTAGAGTGCTCCAAGAAAACTATAAGCCTTTTTATTAATGAGGCCTCTATTTTCTCAGTCTTCCATTATTTTCCTTCAATTTCCTCCTCACATGAAATTTGTGACCTTTCACCTTACTTTCTACTTTCCTTTATTTTCATAAAAAAAATGTGCTAAAAATGCCTTTTTTCCTTTTAATTCCTTTGCCTTAGCCTTCACCAATTTTCCGTAGCCAAAACACACATCCAATGATGTCCACTAGGATGTATTTGCCTAACATTCCACTTGGAATAAGTGTCCCTTAACTGTGGTCTTATTTTTCCTTTAATAACTTTTATTACATTAAATTTTCACGAGGGTTGTTACAATAATAACAATAACTGAATACTTATACTTCTCATAATATTTCAAAGTCAAAATATTACAAGTATAAATAATTAATACTTATTAAAAATGAGCTTCATTTGCAAGCATAACTTAAAATTTAATCAATAATATCAAGTAATTCATGCTCTTCATCTTCTAGAGTTTCATTATTGTCTTCTTCCATAATATTTTATACTCAGTTTGGTCATTTTCCTCTTTTGATGGATCTTTGATGTCTGTGAATCTCCCAAAGTATGTCTTTCCAATCATTCCATTTAATGGTGGTTGGTCTTTTTTGCCACACGTGATTCATTAAAATCCCCTTTCCTCAAACCAACTTCTTGCATTACATTTGGAGGAAATTGAAGAGCATTAATTCTTTGTTGAATAAATTTGCATTGTATTGGGTCTTTTTCAATGGCAATGCAATTTATTCCTTTTTGTAGGAAACATGCTAGTGTTGTACCTAATCATCAGGTACAAAAGAAATAATTAAGTAAATTAGTATAAACACATAAAAATTTAAAAAGGAAATATTGAAATTCAATTTTATATAATAAAACTTACCTGAGCCTAAGAATAAATCCAAAACCCAATCTCCTTCATTTGAACACAATTCTATAAGATAGTTAATCAATGACTATGGTTTTTGATAAATGTTAACTATCTCTCCAAAACCAAGTCTCTTTCATTTGAACATAATTCTATAAGATAGTTAATCAATGACTATGGTTTTTGATAAATGTTAACTATCTCTCATTTTTCTTCTTTATCTTCATATGTTAATTTTTTTACAACAACATCATGAATCAGTACTTGGCTATGACTATTTCCATCTACCCAACTCAAAAGCATAAGATTATAGCTATCATCTTTTGTCCAACATTCAACATGAATGAAATCACAATCACTTCTAATTGTTGAGCTCCGCAACCAATAAGATTTGACTTTTTCCTGTAACATGAAATAGTAAAAGTTCAATTAACTTGTACATAAATTATTTTTTCAACATTAATAAAACATACAATTTAAACACCTTACCATGTAAGCTACATCATTGAGTTTGATTTTCCCTTGAAGCATGTTAATAACATTGCAAATTGTGTCTAAATGAAAAGTCACAAATATCCAAAATGGTGATGTTGTGACTACTAGAAATCCTGCAACCACTTTACTAAAATATTGATAAGTATAAGAGTCACTATCATATTCAATGTTTGGGATATTGTAACCATGAGGAATATATGTTATAACAAGGGAACAATCCATTTTAGGTATGAGTTTTGAAATGTCTTCAAAATCACCTTCTATTATGTGATATTGGATAGTCTAGAGCCCATTCCATGGCATTATGAAAAAAGGTATTTTGTTGAACCAAATCAAGACATTATCAACACATGTTGCTTCTAGCTTGTTAGGGTCTGATTCTGAGAATCATCCACCTGGGCAAGCACGCCCATGGTCGGGCCCGCCCACCTATGGCATATGGCCGATTCTCAAAATCGTCCCTTTGCCTTGGGCAGGCAATCGCCCCTTTACCTTAAGTAGGCAATCATCCCTTTGCCTTGGGCAGACACGTTAGGTAGTGAGCACGCCCGACGACGGGAATGCCCACCCACGGCCCAACGTGCCCACCTGAGGCATAGGGTGGATTCTTAGAATCAGTCTCCATGGGGACGATTCCAAGAATCGGCCTCCTAGGCGGGTACATCCACCAAAGGCCATGCCAATTCTGAGAATTGACCCTCTTGGTGGCCACGCCCACCCAAGTCACAAGGTTGATTCTGAGAAGCGGCCCAATTCCTTGGGCATGCATGCTCAACTGTGGGCATGCTTGCCCATGGCATAATGAGCTTGCAAATCGGCCCCCAGGGGGTCGATTCTGAGGATCAGCCAGCCATGTGGGTACACCCACGGTCGGGCGCACCTACCCAAGGCACAAAGCCAATTATAAAAACCAGACCTAGGGCAGACACGCCCACAGCCAGGCGCCCCCGCCCAAAGCATAGGGCCAATTCTAAGAATCGGTTTTGTGCATTGGGTAGGCATGCCTAGCCATGGGCGTGCCCGCCCGGGACACAGTGGGTCTACCTAACTAGCAAGCCCACTGTGTGGTGGGAGGGCATGGCCATTATAGGGTGCACCTGCCCAAGGCACAGGGCCAACTCTAAGAACTAGCCCTATGTCCTAGGTGAGCGCACTTGACCATAGCAATGCCCACTGAGGAGACTGATTCTCATAATCATCCCCCTAGGCAGCCATGCACATGGCTGGGTGCACATACCTAAGGCACAAGGTTGATTCTGAGAATTCCCCCCTGGGCGGGTGTGCCCTCCCAAGGCACAGGGCTAGGCTAATTCCCAGAATTGACCCCCTAGGCAGGCGCACCTACCTAAGGCACATGCCCTGGGCAAACATGTCCTTCCAAGGCATAGTGCCAAGTTGATTTCGAGAATTGGCCCCCATGGGGGCTAATTCTAAAAATTGGCCCCCTAGGTGGCCACTCCCACGACCAGGTGCGCCCGCCCAAGGAATAGGGTTGATTCTTAGAATTGGCTTTATGCATTGGGTAGGTGTGCCCAACTGTGACACATCAAGCCGGTTAGGCATGCGCAGGCCTATTGTGCTGCAGGCAGGCACACCCATGGTTAGTCTCGCTCGCCTAAGGCACAGGTTTGATTCTCAGAATTGGCCCTGTGCCTTGGGTGGGCGCGCCCATGCATGGGTGTGGCTGCTTAGGGAGTCGATTCTCGGAATCGACCCCCGAGGCAGGCGCACCTACCCAAGGCACAAGGTCGGTCAATTCCAAGAATCACCCCCCCTCGGTTGTCACGCCCATGACCTAGCACACTTGCCTAAGGTAAAGGATTGATTATGAGAATCGATACCCCAGGGGGTCGATTCCGAGAATCAACCCACTGGGCGGGCACACCCTCCCAAGGCATAGGGTCAGGCCAATTGTGATAATTAGCCCCCATGGGGATTGATTTTGAGAATTGGACCATGTGTCCATGCCCATGACCAAGTGCACCCACCCAAGGCACAGGGTCGATTATGAGAATTGTCCTTGTGCCTTAGGCAGGTGCGTCGAACCGTCGATAAGTTCGTTCGCGTCACAACGCAAGTTATGCCATGGGAAGGCATACCCATGGTCGAGCATGCCCAAGGGGTCGATTCTAAGAATTTTCCACCTAGGCTAGCACGCCCATGGTTGGGCACGCCCGCCTTCCTAGCAGGGTCGGGTCATTCCAAGCGCACGGTCCATGTGTCACAGGCGGGCACACCCATGGTCAGACATGTCTGCACATGGCTCAAGGTCGATTATGAGAATTGACTATGTGCATAGAGCAGGCTCGCACGACTGTGGGCGTGCCCACCTGCTGCATGGTGAGCATGGTGAGGCTCAGTGTGCCATAGATAGGCATGCCCACAGCCGAGTATGTCAACCCAAGGCGCAGGATCGTTATAATAATCGACCATGTGACGACCCTGTACCTTGGCTAGGAAAGCCTGCCCAGGGGACTAATTCTCTGAATTGTCCCCCTGGGTGGTCATGCCCATAGCTGGGCGCACCTGCCAAAGGCACAGGGACAATTCTGAGAATCGGCCCCCCTAGAGGGTTGATTCTGAGAATCACCCCCCATCCATGCCCACGACCGGGTGCACCCACTCAAGGCACAGAACCTATTCTAAGAATCAACCTTGTGCCTTGGGTGAGCGCGCCCAACCATGGGCATTCCCACCTGCGACATAACAAGCCTAAGAATTGGCCATGAAGGCAGGCACACCCACAGTCGGGCAGGCCCACCCAAGCCATAGAGCTAATTTTGAGAATTGGCCCTAGGGCGAGCATGCCCACAATCAAGCATGCTCGGTTGTGGGCATGCCCCCATGTGACATAGCGAGCCTCCTAGGCAGGCGCAGACCAACTGTGCCACAGGCGGGTGCGCCTGCCTAGTGGGTCGATTCCAAGAATTGGTCCCCTTGTCGAGCACTTTCCCCAAAGGCCTACGACAAGTTCAATTCTGAGAATCATCACCCTCGGTGGCCACGCTCACTGTCGGGTGTACCTGCCCAAGGCACAAGGCCAATTTTGAGAATCGACACCCTAAGAGGGAGCGCCTGCCAAAGGCATAGGGTTAGGCTAATTTCAAGAATCAACCCCAAGGGTGGGCGCGCCTACCCAAGGCAATGGGCCAGGCTGATTCCAAGAATCGGCCCCTTGGGCGGGCGCACCTACCCAAGGCGCAAGGTCGATTCTAAGAATCAGTACCCTAGGCAGGCATGCTCACCCAAGGCACAAGTTCGGGTTGATTCTGAGAATTGTCCCCCTTAGCCCCTAGGCACAGGCCCATTGTGTCGTGGGTGGGAACACCCTCCTAAGTTATAGTGGCAATTTTGAGAATCGGCCCTTTTACTTGGGTTGGCATGCCCTCCCACGGCATAGTTGGCCTACTAGGCAGGCATAGGAATGTTGTTTCATGGGTGAGCATGCCTACAGTCGTGCATTCCCACCCAAGGCATAGGGTCGATTCTTAGAATTGGGCCTATGTCGTAGGTGGGCACGCTTAACCATGGGCCTGCCTAAATCGGCCGCACCCGACCATGGGCATGCCAGCCCAAGGTGTTGATTTTAGGCATGTGCGCCCGATCAAGGAATAAGGCTGGGCCGATTTTCAGAATCGGCCCCCTTGGTGGCCATGCCCATGGATGGGCCCACCCTCCAAGGGACAGGGTCGATTCTTATAATATTCCCTATGTCTTGTGTAGGTGCGCCTAGCCGTGGGCGTGCCCACCTAGGGGGTTGATTCTCAAAACCAACCCCTAGGGAGGTGATTCTCATAATCACCCCACCACCCTAGGAGACTAATTCTGAGAATTGACTTCCTAGGCGAGCGCGCCATCCCAAGGCATAGGGTTGATTCTGAGAATCGTCCCTAGGGAAAGCACGCCCATTGTCGAGAATCTCTCGCCCAAGGCACCGAGTTGATTCTAGGGATTGGCCCTATGAATTGGGTAGGCGCCCCTGACCATGGGCATCCCTGCCCACAGCACAACAGGTATGCCATGTTATGCATTGCGTGGGTGAGCTTGGCCATGGGTATGCCTGCCTATGGGACCTCAGAATTAGCCCCCCAAAGTGGTCACACCCACCCAAGGCATAGAGTCAGGCCAATTCTGATAATCGGATCCCTGCGTGGGCGTCCTTGCCTAAGGCATAGGGTCGAACGGATTTTGATAATTACCCCCTAGGTAGGCACACCCACCCAAGGCACAAAGTCAAGCCTCTTTTGAGAATTGACCACCAAGGGCTCGATTATCATTCCCCTGGGCACTGATTTCGAGAATCGACCTCTTGGGCGGGCATGCCCACAAGCGGGCGCGCTCGCCTAAGGCACAGGGCTGATTATGAGAATTGTCTCTATCTCTTGGGTAGGCGTGCCCAACGATGGGCATGCCCGTCTACGGCACAGGGGGCCTGCTAGACAAGCGCAGGGCCATTGTGTCACGAACGAGCACACCCACGGTTGGGCAAGCCCGCCCAAGGCAGATGGTCGATTTTGAGAATCAACCTTGTGCCTTGGGCAAGCAAATCTGGTTGTGGGCATGCTCACCCACAACACAACATGCCTTCCAGGTAGTCATGCCTTAGGTGGGCACGCCCAACCATGGGTGTGCCAACCTAGGGGGTGGATTCCTAGAATCGGCCCCCTGGTGGGCATGCATGTTGACTCAGATGGGGCACTAGTTGATGAAAGAGAAGAATATGGAACATATTCATCTACACCTAGTCATTCATCTGAAGATGTGAGTTCTTATGGCATGCAAGAACATATGAATGATTTTGAATAATATTCTAAGACAATTTATATAAATGTTGTTTGCATGGTAACTTGAAATAAATATTTTAACTTCCATATGATCTTACATTAAGTTGTGAGTCGTTTTTATGTTTGTTGGATTATATATTTTAATTATGATGAATTCATTTGTTTAGAATATCCATAATACAACATTAACTTAGAGAAATAATTTATGTTTCATTCAATCTACATATATTGATATTTTTATTAGTTTAGTCACATAATTTGTTCATAATGTCATGGTTAAAATATGTTGAAAACTTAAGGTTTTTTAATTCTATGGTTGAAAATTTGTCAATTTTTTTAATCTTTAATGCTATGGTTGAAAAAAATTAGAATTTTATGGATTTTTAATGTCATTATATTATATGTTTAATGAAATGGATGCAAACTATTGGAATTTTAATGTGTTTCAGATCCCATTATTTTATCTTTAATGTCATTACTAAAAAATGTTGAACTGTACCCGGAAAATAATAATGTTATTCTACCAACAACATTTTTCGTTTTCAGTGTTTTTTTTCATTTATTTTGCACAAAAAAATTTGTTTTTACTGTCATTTTTTAAAAATGTTGAAAATTAACCCTTAAAAAAAACATCATTCTGGAATACACATTTTTCATTTTTGGGCAATTTTTCATGTTTTTTGGTGGTTTTTATGCTAGATTTCTCATTTTGAGTATAAAGTTCCCATTTCAAAGTTTACATTGTTAATACGTTAGAACATGATATCATAGTCTAAGGAATGAAGGTAATATCCTCTTGTTAGGGGACTTCAATGCTAAAACTACTACTAACTAAGCTACTGTCCTAAGTAATAACTCTCACCCTAATCCCCTCTCGATAGATGAAGACTTTGAATTAGCTAACATATTTAAAAGAAATTCTAAAGACATAACCAAAAACTTATTGGGTATCAGACTAATGAAGCTTTGTAGTTCCCAAGATGTGATAATTTGTAATGGAATTAATAAGTGGCCAACCTCCAGCCAGGTGACTTGTATTCATGGGCTTGGCAATAGTGTTTTGAATTGTGCAATATTGGATATTCATGTTCTCAACTGTATTGTAAATTTTGACCTCATAAATGTAAATTACCATGAGCTTGAATTTGGCCATAGAACTCTTACCTTAACTCTAAACCTTGACATTCGCACCAATTGCGTGCAAGAGAATTAGGAGAGTCAAAGGCACATTCATTTTGACAGAAGTAAAATGGATCTCTCCTTAAAGGATTTAAATACAGATTTAGATTAATTAATGTATGATGATAACATTGATCACATCTAACAAAATTTTACAACAACCCTTTCCACTACCATTAATAAGTTCTCTATCGAGGTGTCTTATAAAGAGAATAATAGAACTTCCAACCATTTGTATGATGTGATTATAAAATTGCTAGGAAAACAATTAGAGATGCTCCTATGAAACTGTAAATATTGAAAAAATAAGTAGGTACAAAACTCCTATTAAAAGGAATAAAAAATCCTATATAAATAGGAGGCGAGAGCATCTCCTTCACCTTTCTAAAGTTGAGCCTAGAAGGTTTGGAGGAAAATTCGTGTTTCTGAAATGAAAGAAAATAATTTGATCCCTTTAGAGAACTCAGATATCTATCTTAAGAACCTTTATGATTCCCCTAATTTCATGGGCATCATCTTGAACACTCCTGTAGAGGAGGATATCTTCTCTTTGGAAGACTTGAACTTGGGATTAAGCAACTTGTTGATGAGAAAATTAGGGATATTGAAGGCTAACAAGCCAAAATTATCAAAATAGGCAAGTCTATCCTCATCCCTCATATACACAAACTCCCCAATCTAGCAATGAAACAAGGCTTCCCTAAGCCTTGGACACAAAGCCTTATTGTGCCTATCTTTTAAAGTGGGGATAAAAGATTCCCTCTAACTACAAGACCATTATGATTAGCCACATTTTAGGCAGTTTGTATGGGCTCATTTTGGAAAAGAAAATTAACCTTTGGCTTGAAAGACTTCATAGTGAAAGAGCTAAAGAACAAGCTATATTTAGGAGACATCATTCAACTATAAACCATCTTGTTATTTTTAGGATCATTACAGAGGAACATCACAATAATAAGATTGGTCTCTTTTATTGTTTATATAAATATTTCTTTTTGTCTAAT
>APFE030626671.1:53051-79748 GCA_000404065.3 Pinus taeda
ATTATAAATTTTTCTTAAATATAGATCTAGCATGTATTAAGAGATCAAATCTTTTGAAGTACAAATAATTATTATAGTGTAAAAATTATATGCATATATCGTTTTTTAATGTTTTTGGACACTTGGATTGTCACAACACTAGTCTTCAATATCATGGCAGGAACCACTTATATACACCAAAGTCCCACCATGAAGAGAACAATCTCCAACTGGAGATGAGAGGTCTACACATCGGCGCCAAAATATGACACGATTTACATCTTCGACTTGCAGCCACTAGAGGCCTGATACAACTGCTAGAACTAATATGAATTCTGGGTGATGGGAAGGTGCATCGCACTCCAATATTGTTGCACTTGATTGCATATCAAGATATTCCCCTTAGAAATGAGCATCATGCAAGAATTGCATGTAAGGTTTGTGGACCAGGCAAGAAGCGCATTGTTAGCAAACATAATGTTAGCACATGTAATGTTTGTTGACCAAATAACGTTTACGTTTGTTGATAAGTTTTGCATTGCTTGACACTGGCCTATTCATGTTGCTTGACCAGACAATTGTTTTGTTGTACAAAAGTTTACAATTTCGAAGACAAAAAGCTTTCCATCTAGGGAATGGAATTTAAGGCCAAATTGATGCCCCTTTCTCTCATTTGAGAGGCAATGCTAATTACAATCACTATGAAATTAGCACATAATCATAACTGATCTCATTGTTTGTAGTTGCAGCAGAGACTACAATGCAGAATAAAGTAGAACAAATTGAGACGCATGAGAAAAATAGGTCAATTCGTTCCTCTTTCTCGGTGTGGTCTAACAAGGTGATTGTGTGGTTGGGCAAATATTTTTTGAATTTTATTTTAAACTTGTGAAAATTGTAATTCCAACTTTAATACTTCAAAAAAAACATTAAATTTATTTCACATTAAAATATAATTTAAATAATAAAATATTATTACATCATCTTTTCGGTTTCCAAAAATTTTAAAAACATTAAACATATTTGACATTAAAATATATTTTTAACCATAAAATATTATTACATCGTCTTTTTGATTTCCAAAAATTTTAAAAACATTAAACATATTTAACATTAAAATATAATTTAAACCATAAAAATAATATAAATTCACTCAACATGATATCATCAAATGTTGGTAAATGATGTGCATGAAAATCGCCCTATGTTGCGAAAACAAGCGCAGCACAGAGCAAAGTAGTGCATTGATCCCAAAAAAATAAGACAAATAATTTCCTCATATGCAGAGAAAAGTAGCACATTGATTCAAAAAAAACAAACCATAAATAATTTCCTTTATGTGATGAATTAAATGAAGCCTTTGCAATACAATTCATATCATCTAACATTCACCATGAGAATTATGCATTTAAAGCAGCAATAATTGTCATTAACTCTTTCGTGTCATACTTGAGCGCGTAAATTGGTACACATATCTACTACAACACGCCTCTCTACATATTTTAAGAATCCAAGTAAGTGGACCATGCAGGTTGCTTTTTTAGATTTCATTTTAAGTTCAACACTTCATCCATGCATTAATTACATTGAAGGTGTCTTTTTGGGGTTTGGTTGCGCAGAAACTATTTATTCTAGCTAATAAGATCTATCCAATTTCATTTTCCTCCATCAAACTATTTTTTACCACATGGTACTTTGAACAATGCAATACATCAACCTCACTACAATGACGCTTGGCACTATGAAGAGTGCAAGTCCTCATCATCACCACCAATAGCTCTAACCTGGTGAGTGCAGAGCTTTGCAAGAACACTCCAAGAAGGTTGTCAAGAAGCAATCTCCCACACTAGATCAAAGAGTTAGTTTATCATTTGAATCCACACTAACTCATATAATCCTCCTTGTCATAATTCTCTTATACTCTTCCAAAGTATCTAGAAAAACAACATGAGACCTTCCAAATTTCATTTAAACCCCAAACCTCTGAACAGATCCAATAGTCATATCTGCTCTGAACTCCCCCGAAACTTCAATATCACCAAAGCCAACAAATGTGGCCATGGCTTTAACACCACTGGAATGTGCATTACTCATGAAATTAGAGTAAACCCAGACCTCCCCTTTGATTCCAGGATACTAGACCAGAACCCCGTAGACATCCTTGGAATTATTATAATCAAAATCCTTCAAAATAGCCTTTAAAACTTCCATATCAAGTGTGCCTACCTAAATCAGTTGGCTTTTATTGCAACAATCCTTTCATCGAGAAGAAAAATGTTGGACATGGGAAAACGGATGAGATCTCTAATCATTATTTGGAAACTCAAGGGAAACTCCAGCCTCCCTTAGGCAATCTCGATATGGTCAATTTTTTGTCTAGCTCTTTGAAGTTGTCCTCTGAGTTTTATTGACTCAACTGGTAAAAGAAAGGTGTGAAAACTAATACATTTTGTCTTCAAAGTTTTCCATGCCCAACATGGCAACATAATAAACCAACAATTTCCTAAATTCTAAAAGAATTAACTAAGGAATTGTATAAATTATGTGGTCTTTGAAATTTTGAAAATAGATTTTTCTCAATTTCCTTTCAAATAATTTCTATATAATATTTATTCTATTAGAAATAAGAGTTTTTATATTTGTGATTTAGTTTTTCAATAAGATATTTCTAAATATTTCTACTCCTTCGATGTATCTTTTGCAACTTTAGGGGCAATTGCTAATTTAGAGATTTAATATTTTTATTTAGAGAATATTTTATTTTTATTTAAGAGGGCTTAAAGACTTGTATTCTCACAGTGCGGAATGAATGGAATGATATTTTCACCTGTGTTTCTATCTATTTAAATCATGTATGGGTACATGTGGTAGGCCCGATGATGATCCGTACATGTGTATTGGAAGGGTTATTCACCTAATTTTGTGCCTTCATGCATGTGTAAATGAGGCTTGTGTATAGACAATGCAATGACGTGGGTTCAAATCTTATATAATACGTTGTATTCTACCTGTGCCACTTTTTGGAAGATTTTTCAGTATGTTTTCCGGTCTAATTTTCTCAAAATCCGGTAGGAATTTCTTGGAATCATAAGTTTGAGTTGAAAATTCTTCACAATTTGAGTGCCCCAAGGGTTTTTCAAGGTGTTGAATCCACATATACAATCAAAAGCTCATTTTAAACAACAAAAAATCAGATTTTTTTCTAAAAAGCAATTCATCATATTCTAGCCAAAAATTCCAAAACATACATCTTTAGACAACGCCATAGAATACAAGTTAGAGGAATTTTAAAGGATTATTATGTTTATAACAAATGGAATTTTTGTGTGGAGATGTTAGATGCTATGTGGTTTCATGAAAAGGACGTGGGTCCATTTAATTATATAATAACTAAAATTAATTTAAGATAATTAAAAAGTGATTAAATTATGTTTGATGTATTGGAATGGTTTTTTATTATTTTAAATGTGTTTGAAAAATGTTAGGGATTAAAAATAATAATTAATAAAGTGGAAAGGAATTGGATTTAAATGTAAAAATTTAGGAGTTTTTTTATTTTTATGTAAGGTATAATTTTTATGAGGGTTTTACTTGAAATTATGAGGACATATTGAAGTAGTGGTAGAATGTGTAGATGCACCCAAAGATATTTTATTAAAGGTTTGTTGTATATTCACACTAAGTGATCAAGCCCTTTTTCTATTCATTTCATATTATATATATATATAATTTAGGGTGATGTATTTACCATTTTTTTGCGGTAATAATTTAGGGTGATGTATTTACGATCTCTCTACGGCAATAATTTAGGGTGACGTATTTACGATCTCTTTGCGGTAATAATTCACGATCTTTCTACGGTAATAGAAAAAAATATGGGGCACGTGCATCTGCGGTCTGGCTTGCTGATATCAAGTGCACACATTCCTTATATTTTTCTAATACATATCTGCTCATATATTTTCAAGTATGAATAATTCACCACAATTACCAAAGATTACCAAAGGTAGACCTAGCACAATTACTGTACAGAGCCTCTGTGAGTATATAGAGTCTTTAGAGAAACATAGAGAAGAAAGAGAAGTGAAGCTACAAACAGAGTTAGCAGCCATGCTGGAAAATAGATTCACATCTCTTGAAGACAAGATCCAAAAACAAATAGAAAATAAAATAGAACTATTGGAGAATAAGATGGAGGCAATGGAGACTAGGTTGCAGGTTATAGAAAAACAAAACCAAGATATGAACCAAACATCCCAGAAAGTAGATTTTGATACTTTAGAGAGTCTTAAAATGAAGGACATGATTAAAGAGCTAGAAGAAAAGTTAATAGCCGCCTCACCCTAAATAGTGTGGCAGGTAAATTAGATATCAAACCAATTAAAGATGAAATGAAAAATTGATAGAATTAGACCATAAGTGTAACAAAAGGGCCTTGAACCTTATAATCTTCAGTTTGAAAGAGGAGATAGATGAGGATGCTTTAGCCATAGCCCAGACAGAATTACATAACAGATTACAAATTGAAAAAACGTGTCTCACAGAAGCAACGAGGTTGGGGAAACTAACTGAGAATAAAGGAAGTTTGATCCGAATAAACGTGAGATCTACTAACCATAAGTATGACATACTTAGTAAAACCTCAAGTCTAAAAGGAACGGGAATATTTATAAATTAAGATCTCATTCCAGAAGATCAAGCAGAATTGAGAAAGGAGGTTCAAAAGGTAAAGGAAGCTAGGAAGGAAGGAAAATGGGCAATAATCAGAAATAGAAAAGTCGTTATTCGAGATAGAAACCAAAATGATAATAATAAATAGCAATTCAACATGCTCTGGATTCTTTCTTGTTACTGTTGGGGCTTTCCATGGAACAAAGGCCCCAAGCTAAGTTGGATCTTGAATGATGTTGATATTATTTTGCTTGTTGAAACTTGGGAGAATGAAGAATCTAAGGTCCCTAACATAGATGGCTTTACATTATGATCTACTTGGAATAAGCGATCCTCCCGTAGAGGCATTTGGGGGTATAGCTTGTTACATTAAGAAGAACATCCCCATACTAGGATTTATAAAAATGACCCTTACAACCAATATAGTTGGATAGAAATTACTGACATTTGTGATAAAAAGACCTACATAGCAATCTATTATTCCCCCCACCCCCATCATTTCTAACTTCTATTAAAAAAAGAATCTAGATAAAAGCAGTGCTTACAATGGTTTAGACAATGATATTTCTACCCTAAGGAATGAAGGCAATATCCTTTTCATGGGTGATTTTAATGCTCGAACTTCAAGAAACCAAGTTATTCTTCTAAGCAATCATTCCAACCCTAATCCTCTTTGGTTAGACAAAGGCCTTCCTCTGGCTAGCCAGTACAAAAGGAGCTCTGAAGACCTCGAGGAGAATTTGTTTGGGTTGGATCTATTCAAGCTCTATAGTGCTTAGGATCTCATAATTTGCAACGGTCTAAAGAAGTGGCCCAATTCTAGCCAGGTGACCTGCATCCATGGGCTTGGTAGCAGTGTGGTAGACTATGTTATCTCTGATCTCCGTCTATACAACGAAATAACAAATTTTGACATCTTAAATTACCACGAGCCTAACTCTGATCATAGGCCTTTACTTATAACTCTCAATTTTGTCATGCATAGAGATCCCATAGAAGATAATCCTTATAGCCAAAAGAAGTTAATCTTCGATAGAAATAAAAAACATCTCTTTCTAAATGAAATAAAAAATAATTTGCTTCCTTTACCTAGTATAGACAACATAGAGGATCTCTATCATAATTTTACTACAACCCTCTCATATTCTATTAACAAGTTCTCAATTGAAGTTTCAGGTAATTAAAGAAATAACAAAACCAACCCATGGTATGACAAAGATCGTAAAAGTGCGAGGAGAGCAATTAAGGAATTTGTTGATGAATCTCTTAAAATTGGCAAGATAAAAATATACAAAGCCCTAATTAAAAGGAAAAAAAAAGCAGTATATTCGTAAAAGACAAGAGAACCTCTTACACCTTTCTAAGGTAGCTCCTAAGAAATTCTAGAGGTAGATTCTAACTAGGAAAACTAAAGATAATAATAAAATTGCTTTATACGACTAGAAATCCTACCTTAAAAAGCTTTGTGAATCTCCAAATGTCATGGATAAATTTGAAACCCTATTCACAGCGAAAGAATTTTTCTCGTTATAAGACATTGATTTTGGGGATAATCTCTTGGTTAATGGGAAAGCTAAGGACATTGAAGTTTACCAGGCGAAAATCTTAAAAATTGGAGGTCTTGTCCTCATCCCCAAAATTCACAATCTTTTCAATCAAGAAATCAAGCAAGGGTTCCCTAAACCATGGACTCAAAGCCTCATTATCCCTATTTTTAAAAGTGAGGATACAAATAACCCCTCTATTTATCGGAGAATTATGATTAGCCCTCTTTTAGCCAAGTTATATGGTATTTTCTTAGAAAGGAAGTTGAGCATATGGCTTGAAAGTGAAGGTAAGGGGGCTAAAGGCCAAGCAAGTTTTAGAAAGCAGCACTCAGCAACAGGCCACCTCATTACACTTAGGATAATTGTGGAGGAATGCCACAATGATAAATCCAATCTCTTTTTTTGCTTTGTGGAATTTAGGAAGGCTTTCGATACGGTTCCTAGAAACAACCTTTGGAACAGATTAGAAGAGATAGAGGTTCCTTTTTAGTTGAGAGATGTCACTATAAGGTTATACTATAATGTAATTACCAAGTTAAAGAGAAATGAGGGGTGGTCAAAAGATATTAAGTGTAATATTGGAGTTAAACAAGGTTCCCCCCTCTCCCCTACCCTATTTGGTATTTACATCAACAAGCTAGAAGGTTTTTTAGAGAAAGTAGGATGTGCTGGCACGATCTTAGTTGGGATAGTCATCATCCTTCTTCTCTACGCTGATGATATTGTTCTTCTCGCAAGGTGCCCATCTGATCTTGATAAGCAACTTATACTTCTTAATTATTTTTGCTCTACCATGGGTATGATTGTTAACACTGACAAAACAAAAGTTATGATTATCAAATCCAAGAAGGATACTTACGCTAATTTTATGTATGACAATAGTAACTTGGAGGAAATGTCTTCCTACAAGTACCTATGAATTGATATTCATCACAAGCTCAACTTGAACTATAGCATTGAGAAAAGGATTAATGGGGGATGGAAAGCTTATTTTGGTCTTGAAAATAATTTTAAAATGGAAAACCTCGTAATGTGGGATAGAAAGAAGTTCCTCTTTGAAACTTTAGTCACTCTGGTTATCTTATATGGACATGAGGTTTGGGGTTGTAGCATCTCTAGAGAATCCTGGAGAAATATTGAGCAAATCTAGAAGTGTTTTATAATGTATAACCTCAAAATTAAAAGTAACACACCCTATCCTATTCTCCTTATAGAAGTGGGTCTTTCCCCTATCGAGAGCCTAGCTATGACTAGGCTTCTGTTGTACAAGCACAAACTCAATAACATAAGAGACCATTGACTTCCAAAGCTAGCTTTAAATTCTAGCCAAAACCACCTAAGGCTCAAATGAGGTTGGTATAAAGACACCAGGGCCTGCTTAAACGATTGGGAGATCGACAAGAATGTTGCATTGCAAAACACTAATAACATTAAAAATATTGTGACTTCTAAGTTCAAAGAAAAAATGTGGTGTGAGAAAGATTTAGCAGCTAAAAGAAAATTAAGATATTATAAGGAGGTCATCAACCCCACCCTAGAAGATCAAAAGTATCTTTCTGTTTTAACTAGCTCAAAGAAGAAAATTAATATAGCCAAGATTAGAATGAACTCTCATGAGCTCCATTGTGAAACGGATCATTGGGCAGTTCCTAAAACACCATGGAAGGAAAGGTTCTGCCATCTCTGTGAGAATACGAACATCGAGGATGAAAATCACTTCCTCTTAGAGTGCCTTGCGTACAACCACATTAGATATCAATTTCAATATCTTTGTTGCAATATTGACCTTCCTAGCCTTTTATGTTGTCAAAATTATAGTGAGCTCAGGAGGCTTCTCTCCAAGCTTTTTGAGCATAGGAATAAAATCTTAAATCAAACTAAATAATTCGTTTCTTTAGGTCTAATAGACCAAACTTTGGTCTCAGTGGATGTTAACCATCATCATCATCATCAAATAAAAAATTGAAGTCAAGGGTTTCAATTTGTAAGTGAATAAGGTTTAAAACTTGCAATAGTCAGAATTAGATACCAAAACAAATCTAGCCATTCAATCTCCGAGTGATTTTTATGACTTAGATGCTCGTGGATAATGATTTTTTAACCAACATGTTAGTCTCGCGAGTCAGGGACACATTAATAAACCAAAAAAAAAGCATTTATTTTTTGAAAAAATAATAGATTTAAGTATTTAAAATGAGCTTTGTTCATGTAATTAAATGAGTAGATATTGGGTCCAGAGTATGCTCTAAAATATATTATGCTTAGATAAGAGATTTTCTTCCTCAAATGTAAGGAAACAAGGTAATGGCCCAAGACCCAGAGGCATTTGCTAGGAGTGAAAACCTTCCCCCTTATAGACCACCAGTGGGTAATTCTAAGTGACATGATTTTCCTTGAATAATAGTAATGAGTTAGCCTACGTTTGTAAAAAACATCCATTTATGGTTATCCCCACTACCAGTTTGATTACTGAATTATGATGGGTTTTCCCACTGTTTAGGAAAATAAATGAGTAATATGTACTTTTAATTTTATTTATACATTTATATTACCTATAAATATGATAGATATAGGGGTTTTAAGTGTGGAAAGTTTTATTAGATCTTAAGTGAAAACAGAAGCAACATTCAGCTAGGACCTAGCACTAACTAAACAAATAAGAGAAGGCCTATGCTATACTTTAAGGTCTTATCATAACAAAGGAATCTAATATTCAAACTTTGCTTTCCATCGAGATTTAAGTATTATTACAAACATGGTGGCCTTGAAATCAACCCTAATGGACAATTTAGCCATTATAATCGCTTGAGCTTTGATTTCCATCGAGATTTAAATATTATTATAAACATGATGATCTTGGAATCAACCCCAAGGGAAAAAAAAGCTAGCCTTGATCATCACATGAATCAACGAGGCAGTGCTCAATCTAAATAAGGTTTCTTTTTTCCATTTTTTGAGAGAGATCAATTTACAGGAGGACTCATTAGCTAATGAAACCACAACCCTTAGCCAATGAACTATTTTTAAAAAAGGGGACCTTATTCACTACATTGTCCCCTAATAAACTATTTTTCATGGATCTAAGTCACATTTCATTCACATTCAATAACCCCTATGTCATCTCCATTTGTATCAATTTCCAAGTCTAGGGCGAAGACCTAGAGGACATTTTCCCACCTCCTTCACATATGGGATTTCAATCCTCCCTTTTCTATTGAATCCTTTAGCATGGATTTTTGTGGTAAATATGGGATTTCACTACAACCAAGAAATGGATTTTGCAATGATAACTCAGGTATGTGTAGGCATTTTAGAAGTAAATGGAAAAGAGTTCCTCTATCTTCTTAACTCTTCTTTTCAAAATTTAATCGGTAGATTATATTAATTTGAATTCTTAGATAGGATAATTCTCAATAGGTGTTGGTTTATGGCTTATTTATAGAGGCTAGTTTTTGAAAAGTCTTCCTAGACTCTATGTTTTACATAGTGCCTCTTGAAATTTCTTTCTTTGTGGGGCACTCATTTGGGCTATTTTAGCGCTTAAAGATTGTCTTATGGATGCTTGGTTTTTTGATACATGAGATATTTTCCTTTAGTTTTAATGGGGATTACATTTGATGATAATTACAAACTAAGCCATAAAAGGATCTTGCAATATAGTTCATTGGTTATATTTTTTTTTATTATTATTCCTTGTATGTTAGTGATAGTGTTGTTTAGCCTAGCCATAATTTAGCTCCACTAGACTTTGTCTCAACTCTAAAATCAATGGGTAATAGGGACCTTCAATAAATTCATAGAGTTTTGAGAATGTATGAGTATATTCAGTGCAATAGATTCTCCTTGTTCTTTGTGACTTCTAAGTTCTATGAAAATGAAAATAATTATACTACCTAAAATGCCACAATCATCAATCTCACAATTTAGCAAAGGACAAATCTTGAAAGTAAAATATAACATGCTGAGAAGAATGGTTATTAATATTAATAAATATTCTTAATTGTAGCCTTACCCACCATACCACTTACATTTTTATGGGTTATGGAACGTGTCAATGAATTTTAAAACTGATTCCATTAGATATCACTCTACCAACTTACCTAGAAGAATGTCAATATTCAAGAAATAACAATAATATTATATATTACCTTATACATCGCAAGAATATATATATATATATATATATATGAACAAGGATACCATACAACATATTTTGCATAACTCATAAGGCAGTGAATCAATCACACATTTATTATGACAACATATTGCCACATTTGTATTATTGAGAGGCTGACAGAACTTACCCACTGCATCATTGGGGGGTCGAGGTTCTGAAGGGTTAGCATATCTACCTTTCCTCTTATCCCAAACAATAGCCAAACCTTAGTATTCTTGGGTTGTGTTGAACCCATAATATTTTTGAAGGGTTGCCACTTCAACCACAGGTGAAACTCTAATTGGATCAACAAGTTCTTTGAAGATGGAGGCATGGTCAGTATATCAATGAATATTGTAATGTCCCTTACTCTTTCAATAGGCGTTTTTATTACTTATGTAACATGTGTGGGCTTGGATATGATAGGAAATTTTATTCAACCAGCCACTCATTCTAGTATGGGACATTCTCTATCTCCATAAACATTAATTCATGATCATAGAAATGGCATGCATCCTTGCCCAAACTATCGGTTAGTGGTCTTTCATCCATGTCAATTGAGCTTTCCAAGCAAAGAGTTCAACCCAATAAGAATGGGGCCCACATTGAGAATGAGATAGAGTGTCACCTTAGTAATATAGTATTTCCAAACTTTATGCTAACTCAAAAATAAGCATCCCCAGACTTTGTGGTGCTAACGAATAAAAATCAGAATAGTTTTGAGATACAAAGAATCCATAAGTAACGAACCGGATAATGGAATTTCCATATGGGGACCGCTCATGCTACTCCTAAGCAATTACCCATTAATTGTGTTAATGATCCCAACATTGAACCATCATATGACCTTGTAAAAGATATGTGTGAATAGCTTATAAATATAGTGAGGGTATTTAGTGACTCACATATGAGAAGTACAATCTATTAGAGAGATTAAATTTCAAGTTGCATAATGTCATGAATTTCCAATTACATGAAGTGAGTAGTTGTGTCGATAGGTTTTTTCTTTTTTTCCTTTTCCTGAGTAAAATGCAAGTGTTGCCATCACTGGGTTGTGAGAAGCAATACCCTCTTAAACTAGTGATCTTCATATGTGCCCAAAAGTTATTGTATATTCAGATAAATGATGGAATTGTGGTTCATCATAAATAAATTCACCCATCTATATTCTTTAGTTACAGTCACCATTTATAATATTTTAATTATGATCAAACAAATCATGTTTTATTATAATAATAGTACACTAATATGTGGACAGAATGATTGTATTAACTCATTTAGATATACCTTAAACTTATTTCGTAGTTATGAAGAGTAGCAATAAGAACCATCCAATAAATTTTCTAATAAAATCGGAAATATACCCACCAAATAATGCATGTAATAACAACCTATTACACAAATGGAAGTACAATTAAGAGGCCTAGAGTTGTTTGAGCTTGTATAAACAATTTTTTACAAATTAATTTACATAGTTAGGAATATTACCAAAATATCTTGGCCTCTTTGAGTTAATACACACAAATGTTGCTATCTAGTTTACGTGGTTGGAAGTTTAGTTATTTTAAGTTGTTTTGAGTTAGGTCAGGTAGTGGGAGCCATTTAGCACTAGTGGCGACCACAACATAACCAAATATTAATGTACTTTAACTTTGAATCTGGTATTATATACATCTGGATCAGCAAGGTAACATATGTTTAATACAAGAAACTTGGGTTTGATTTAGCAGAGCACACAAGTAGCGTGACTTTTCAATTATTTGGAATTCAATATGAGAGGCTTAGGACCCATTTAAATGTTCTATATCGTGTTTGAAACTAAAGTTGAGAATGAAGGGTCGAGGGCATGGCACTAAAGACAACTCAATAAGTGTGATTATAGACTCAAGAATGTGTGTGTACACATATATATAGTTGATTTATTAACATGGCATTGACCCATGTAGGGATGTGTGTATATCACAATTAAACAAATACAAGTAAATATAGGATGATGACATGGTCAAATATATAGTAAAGAAACTCATCGTAGAATAATTAACAAAGGTTCTATATATAATTTAGTTAATATACACAATACAACCCATATGATTTTATGCATGGATTCACATAGTTTTTTTTTTCTAAGTTAAGTTAATCTATTAATATGTAACAAAAATGTACAAAGAGGCACAGGCCTCAGCCGAGCTTAACATAGTGTATCAGAGAATATCTTGACTGCCCCAACAGTGGGTAACCAGTCCCCAGAGACAAAAAAAAACCCAGATGGGATATCAGTCTTTAAGACCAGAAAAAACAAAAACCAAAGAAGTTTCACCATGACATAAAAAGATGCAGACAAAACCAATAGAACTAACAAATCAAAAAGACCAGCCAAATGACACCTAGAAACCACGTGATATCATTTGATCTCATCCAAGATGGGCTCCTCTACAATCGGACATGCACACTTTGTCCAGTCAGGGATGGGCTCCTCTACAATCGGACACACTCAGTCATCTGCATCCTTCGTCAACGCTCCGTCGTGTGGCCCACCCACAAGTTGGACGACACCATCGCTACCAGCTGCCACCTTCGGAGCCAGCCCTTCAATCCATATTCCACCTGGGAAATGCGTGGCACCAAAACTACCACCCTCAGCATGCTGACCACCACCCATGGTCTGGCCATGCAGAGCAACTTTTCCTTCGTCCAGCAGATTTTTTGTTGTGTCCCAGCCATTTCTGCATCTGTGAGCCTCCTCTTACCGCAATTCAGAGTTTTCCGCCTAGGTGGTTGGCTACTCATTGTCTTCGGTGAAAAGGATGGTGATTGTAGCAATAATCACTGGTCTGTTCAGGGTGCTATGAAATCTGAACTAGGTCGAGAGGGGAGCGGGGCGAGGGGGCAAAGGGAAATTGGTAGTGTGAACCATGAAATCTCTGCGACCTTCACACGGAGATAGAGCATGACCCCGGCCACTATGAGTATTGGGATATCTTCCCAAACCATAGCTATGGTGGGGGATAAAGATCAAGGGAAGGAGAGGAGGCAGCAGGCTCAGGATTTGGCTTCGTCTGAGGGTGGGCACTACCTCCCTGAGTCCCTCCTCTTCGACTTCTCATGCGATGGAAAACCATATCAGAATGCCTAGCTAAGTGTTCAGTGGAAGTGATGGCAGAAGAATTGAGAAGGGGAACAAGGACCAGCTGGGTGGTGGTTAACCGGCAGAACCTGGAATGGGAATGGTGATGCCCATTACCGAAATCAACACAAAATTCTAACCAGCAGCGACGCCCAGTAACTGTACGAGAGCTAGGTTCAGTAGCTTAGGGCAGACAGTTGTAGTGGAGGAGAGGAGAAGGAGACATAATGAGATCAGGGGAGTCCATGTCTGGGTAGATAATAGCTCTTTCTCAATCCAAGCCTGCATTAAATGTTGCATGCGGTCTTTCATGAGATCGGCTCAGAGTGGTGTGGGGTGAAACGCCATCGACCAAGTGGCCCGTCCTCTCACCGCCATCCATTCTATTCTTCATAAATTACATTGAATGTCACCCGCATCCAGGTATGGATTCGCATAGTTTTACTATGACTTTAAAATTTAAATACAATGACTAAGTGACTTATCTAGTAAGTTGAATTTTTGTGGAGATTAGAGAAGAGGCATCATGTTAACCTCCCAACCATAAGTAATCACAAGAATCTAATTCATAATTTTCTGCCCCCATGTTGAGTCTAGAATTTGAGGGATTGAAATCTTTGAGAAAAATGCACTAAACGAGCAATAGGGGCCTTGCCACTTACAAGTGGTTTATCAGCCAAGACAAACATGGTGGTTTCTCATTCGTAGCAAGCATCGTGGTTTATAAATCCCAGTAAGCATTGGTTACCTATCATACATATGGTTTCTCATCCAAGGACAAGCATAGTCATTTATCAGTCATAGCAAGAATTGTGGTTTATCAGTCCTAGAAAGCATTGACACATCCAATTACTCTCCACTTTGCTCAATTTGGCAATATTTAAGTGAGGAAACTAAATAGTAGGATTTTCTCTACACTATCCCTCGGCAAATGATATCTTTTAGGGGTTCTCTCCTTGTATTCCCATGGTTTTTTTCATCCCAATTCCTTTTTAAAATATTTTGGACAACCCTTAGGATGACCATGAGGACACTCTTTCCCTTGCCCTCCTCAGCAAGTTACCTCTTCGTGTATGCGGTTAGATGGAACTGCCATTAAATTATAGTAGCCCCCCTCAAATTGTTGACCCGTGTGCGTGTCCTTAATTTTTTTTAAACACTTGAAAGTTTTATTACATAAGTCATACATATATCATATAAAAATCAGTTAATTAATCAACATTCATCGAAGTGAATTTTATATTAAATTAAATGTATTAAACCATAATTAATTTAACTAACATTATTACTAATAAATTATCATTAATTAATTTAATGTATAATTCTTCAATCTGGTATGAATACATGATTTCTCCATCTTGGCATTGATTAACCATTAATTTCATAATGAACATTAAACACAAGTTATACATTTCAGTATCATTGTCGGAACAAGAGTAAACTTTTATCGGTAATAAATTTATTATATTAACCACATCGAGTTACCATGCAAGTAATATGACTTGCGTTGAGATATTTATTTACACAAAAAAATTATAGAGACCATTTCTAATGTAGGGGTGTTACAGACCCCACCTCCTTAAAGGAACACCATCCCCAGTGTTATTATAGAATCGATAAACAAGAAAAACAAAAATTTGAGCTTTATAAAAATAGCTCTTTTACATCCATTACATAGTAAACAAAAAAGGGTACAATGATTTCATATAATATACATGCTCCCAGGTTTCCTCATCAGGTCCAAAGTGCTTCCATTCCACCTTGACCTACTTTATTACTCGATTACAAAGAACATTCTACCTCTAATCCAGGATACAAAAAGCTTCATGTTGGAATTATCCATGAGGCTCCACTTGTATTACAAGCCAATCTATCACATGATTAGAATCACACACATACTCTTTCAATAAGGATATGTGGAATACATCATGTGCTTTTATGGTGGGAGGCAAGGACAATCTATAAGCCACTGGTCCCACTCACTCCAAAACTTGAAAATATCCACAAAACCTTGTTGCCAACTTGGCACAAGACACCACTTTTAGTGAGATCCTCCTTGGTTTAATTTGGAGATACACATGATCCCCTACTTGAAATTATTTATGCATTCTTTGTCGATCTACATAGCTCTTATGTATGTCCTTTGCTACCTTGAGATTTTTCCTAATGCTAATGACTTCTTATTCCATCTCCTTTGACATATTCAGCCTGAGAGTTAAACTGTATACAGTTCATCCTAGCTAATGGGTGTATTGCATATCCTGCCATACAGAGCTTCAAAGGGGATCATCTTTAGTGATTATTGATATCTGACATTATAATAAAATTCAACTAAGGGAATGTATTCCTCCTACCTCTTCGATTAGTGCATCACATACATTATCAGCATATCCTCCAACACCTTGTTCATTCTCTTTGTTTTCCTATCCGTCTGTGGTTGCTATGTTATATTGAATTCCAAATGAATCCCAAGTATAGTGAATAGTGTTTTCCAAAAGTTGGACATGAACTTGGCATCTCAATCTAAGATTTTCTTCTTAGGTATTCAATGTAGCTTGAATATTTCTTTCATGGAGATTTGCACAATATTAATGGCTTTTGTGGGTAGACTTAAAAAGTATGAAATGAGTTATCTTGCTCAACTTGTCCACCACTACCATGATGATATTGTGTTTTCTTAGTGTTTTTGGTAATCTCGTGATGAAACCCATGGATATGACTTCCCACTTCCACTCTGAAACTAGGGTTGGTTGTAATATTCCAACTAGATGTCGGAATTCCACTTTCACTTGTTGACACTCCAAACACTTGCAAATGTACTCCATGACTTCCTTTTTAATATGTGGCTAGTAATATATCTTTTTGATAGTAGGAATCATTTTCTCATCTGAAATTAAAATTTGAAGGTTTCCAGTAAAATTTTGCAAGCTAGTTTATGTCTTATGGGCAATGGATCGAAATTGGAAAAGAACATAAACTTAGTTAAGTTTTGCAAATTTCAATGGTGAAAAATAGAAAACATGCAACATCACAAAACAACAATTTGATGACAGAGTTCAGCTCTCCTGGGCTACATCTTCGAGTCTAGCTTCCAATGTTGGCCCTTTAAATTATATGCTCAAATGTCAAATTACATCAACATACAATGCTCAAATCATAAAAATAACACTACCATTACATCCAGAACACCCAAAAACCCTAGTGTATGCTCTTCTTGGGCTCAAAAAGGCTGAAAAATGGCCAAGCTAAGCACCCTTCTAATTCTTTTGCAAAATCGACCTCTTGTCAAAATTGGCAATGAAAATATTCTTTGGCGACCTTGCACAACGATAATTTTGGGTGGGTTCAGCCACAAATCGTATCATGGCGAGTGCATTTTGGCAGATAGTTAAGTGCACCAATAAGTTCATGCCCCTATCCTTTCGCTTCCTTGTTCGGTTATGTGGAAATAATATGACTAGGGGTGAGGGCCAGAGGCCACGCACCCCGTCGACCCCTACACTTGGTCACATTACGGTTACAAAAACCACAGGTTAGGCATGATTAGGGTGCCACGCACCTACCCATCTCGAGATATACACCAAAGGTTATATGTTTTTAATGGAACTTGAGGTTATGCCATACTCCTAGCCCCTTCCTCTTTTTCCCACGGTTACATGCTCCCCCAACGTGCCATCTGAAGTTCTTTAAATAAAAGTGGCCTACTCTATATAACAATAATCAATGTGTGGTATAGTGGTAAGGCAAGCAGTTTGTAGTGGTGAGGTCACCGGCCAAACCCCGCCAACGTTAGTCGATCCATAACTAAAAAAAAATTACAAACTTCGAGGGACACGTGGTGCCCTCTCATAGGCCATGTGGCACCCTTCGATTGGCCAAAACCAAAACCTGTCAACCAATAAAAAAAGCTAACTTCCCCTATAGATCATGCCACATGTCCTCACAGGGTTGGCTTGTCTAACCATCATACCACCTAGTCATCTTGATGATGTCAGCAACATGTCATCATACGGTCTACTCGGTCCTCTGCCTAGTCAACCCTACAAGTTGACATTTTAGTTGTTTGTCAAAAACTTCATAATCTTATAACTTTCTCATATTGTATCAAATTGACACGATTCAACTATCATTGGAATCAAAATGACGAGATCTATGATTTTGCACTAGTTTTGAGAGATTTTGAGTACTTTGATTTTTTAGCATATTTTTGACCCCCCTAGATCATTCCTCCCCATTAGAAGCTTTTGGACCACCAAAATTCTATTTTTACTCAACAAGTAAGTGAGTCTAAAACTCCCTCACTTTCTTGATCTCAATCCACTTTACTTTACTTGGATTGGTGCATTTGAGTCCTACTCGAAGATACTCCACATTTCCTCTACATGAAGTCCTTATCCTCCTGTCAAGAATTAAGTCTACTTGAAACTCATTTAAATGTTCAAGAGAGAAATATTCAATGTATGGAATCTAAACATTCTCTTCTTGATCAGTAATCATTGGAGGATCATACAATCTCAATTTTTCCACATTCACAATAGAATAAATTTTCATGTAAGGTGACAAATCTAATTGGAAAGCATTGTTACCAAACTTCTCCAAGATTTTGAAAGGACCATATCTAACTAAATTGTTTTTCTTACCTTCACCTTTTAGTCTTTCCTTGTTTTTGTACAACCAAATTTGATCTCCCACTTAGAAATAATGATCAACCTTATGCTTTTCATGTCTTGCTTTGTACTTAGCTTTGCTTTTCTCTAGTTTTTCTTCTGCTCTTTGATGCACTAGCTCAATTTGTTCAATTAAATGCTTGGCTTTGTCCACATTACTATTTCCATCTACTGCAATATCTTTAAGAAAGATGAAATCCAAATGAGACTTTGGAAAATAACCTAAACAAGCTACAATTTGAGATACTTGTGTAGATGAATGCTTGGCATGATCGTAGGCATGTTGGATGTAATGCAAATGCTCATCCCAAATTTTAGGATGCTTACGAAAATATCCTCAGAGGAGATGCACTATTGTTTTGTTCACTACTTTTGTATGCTTGTTGGTTTGTGGATGAAATTTGGTGCTCTTCTTCAACTTTGTGTCCATGGTATCCCATAAACTTGACCAAAACTTCCCAACAAATAGAGAATCTTAATCAGAAATAATAGAAATGGGTAACCCAAAGTGAACCCATACATTTTGTAAGTACATATTTATGGTTTGTTCAGTGGTAACTTGTTTATTACATGGCATTGACACACACATTTTACCGAAATGATCCACAACAACATATAGTTAATCACGACCTTTCCTAGACATTGGTAATCCCCCTACAAAGTCCATAGAAATACTTTCCCAAGGATGAGAAGGAATAGGAATTGGAGTGTACAAACCCAATTTCCTATTGATTGGCTTGCTTGCAGCACATGGAACATTCTTTTACATATCTTGAAATAGTTTCATTCATGTGATGCCAATAACAATACCTTCGAATTTGAGCAATTGTTTTTCCTACGCCAAAATGACCAGCAATAAGAGAAGTGTGGGCTTCCCTTATGACATTGATTCTTTCACCCTATGGAACACATAACTTTCCAAGATGATACAACAACTTGTTACGAACATAATAATCCAACTCTTCAACATGATTTCCTTTACTCGAATTTTCATAAACATCTTTAAAATATCTATCTTGAGCATATTGTTCAATATAACTTTCAAGCATGATTGAGTTATGCTTAAGAATAACATATGCATTAACAATAGGCCTTCATAACATATCTATAACTTTCTTATATATACCTTTCTTATACTTGATTACCAAATGAAATTTTTTTAGGAATCCCATCCACATGAAATGTCTAACTTGTTCTAGCTTGGTTTGTGATTGTAAATATTGCAAAGGTTGATGGTCAGTATGAATAATCGTTTCTTTACCCATCAAATAATTCTTCAATTTATTCATGCTTTATACCAAATCATACAATGCTTTATCATAAGTTGGTTAGTTAATTACTACATTGCTAAAGGTTTAGAATGATACCAAATTAGATTACCATGCGACATAAAAACTGCTCCCATAGCATAATCGCTTGCGTCGGTTTGAATTTCGAATGGCTGCTTAAGATCTAGAAGTGCTAAAACTGTTGTTGCATTGATTTTCTCTTTCAAAGTGTCGAAGGCTTTCTACTGCTTGCCTGCCCACTAAAATACTTGTTTCACACTTGTTAAATCATGTAATGGTGCTGCAATGAGTGAGAAGTTAGCAATAAACTTTTCCAATATTGGTTTGCTCCCAAAAATATCCTAACCTCTATTACATTGTTGGGTTTAGGACAATTCACATTTACATCAACTTTTGAGGGTTTGAAATTCAATTCACCCCCTCTACCAACATGATCCAAATAAACAAAAGAGGTTTTCCCAAATTCACACTTAGACATCTTCAAATACCACTATTCCTTTTTCAAGGCATCTAAAACTTGTTTCATGTGCTTAACATGCTCTTCATGAGTTTTACTAAAAATTAGAATATCATTTAAGTAGACTATGACAAAATCATCAAGGAATGGTCGCAACACATCATTCATAACTCTCATGAATGTTGTAGGTGCATCGCAAAGACCAAAGTACATAACTAACCATTCAAACAAACCTTGTTTTTTCTTGAAAGCAGTTTTCCAAATATCATCTTCAACAATCCTTACCTAATGATAACCACTTCTCAAATCTAACTTAGTAAAGTAAACAACTTCCTTTAACAGATCTAGAAAATCATCAATGCGAGGAAGAGGATAATGATTCTTTACCATGATCTTGTTCAAAGCTTGAAAATCCACACACATGCGCCATGTGCCATATTTCTTTGGAGCCAAGACAATAGGAGATCCACAAGGAGATGTGTTAGGCCTGATGATCCCTTTGTCAAGCATCTCTTAAATTTTCTTCTTGATCTCTGAATTCTCCAAAACTAACATTTTATACATGCAAATATTTGGAAGTGGTGCATCCTTGATCCAGTATGTATCTTGATTGAGTCTAGTCATGTTGGCTATGTAATGCTTGAGACCAAGATGGTCATAAATATCAATAGTTCCCAACATGCTCAAAATTTTACAGCCTCAAATTCTCATGAGAATAGTGCCAAGTCGAAGAGCTCATCACGTTGATTCCAGTAGTATATTCGGTTTCGAAAATGGCCTCCACATGAGGGAGAAAATGCACTCTAAAGTTTTTCTCCAACAGGAAAAAAAAGGGGCTAGAGTAGGCCAAGTGGAAGTCTCTCAATAAGACACGTGACAATCAAACTAGCAGTCAAAGTCAAACTCAGCAAAAGTAGTCAAACTGCAAGGTTGGGGGTCGAACCATGACCTACGACACAACAATGCGAAATATTACCATTATCACACAACTCTATTTTATTATACATCGGCGTATGGATATATTTAAAGTCTATTATTAGGCATATGTGTGGAAGGGTTAGCGGAGTCCACCAAGTTGGCCACCCCATCAAACCCAAAGGTTGTTTTGATACTACTCCAAAGTTAGCACAGAAGTTTCCAAAGCTGGCACGCAGCAACCATAATACAACAACCAAATTTTATTAATATTTCAAATCCGGATGGCAGGTAATACAGCCTATATTAAGGCATTAGTTAAACTATATATCACTATGTATCTGCTGGTCTATTATAATACTATGTTTATTAGCCATATGTATATGTGTCATGTCACATGTTAAGTATGGATATCACCACTGAATCTTTGGGTTATATGCTATGAGTGGAGTATTACAACAGCACAGTTGACACAGAGTGGTTACAACAAATCCACGAAGACAAAACCATTGGAATGGTCATGTTAGGTCCCTATAATACTAGTGATGCCCCAATTAATAATGTAGTTGTATCCATTATTAATATTTTTGTGCCCCTATTGTCCCCATATTTTTATTATTGTGCCCCATAGAATCCCTCTATTGTTATTTTTGTGCCTTTATATTATTATTGTTAGCTTGGCTTGGTTATATTGTGACCCCTTAGACTCCTATATATAAGAAACGAAGGTTTTGTCATTTGAATTATCCAAGAATTGTTCATTTGTGTAATGTAAAGGAGGTTGCCCCCTCGAAGAGGCTTATTTCTAAGGCGTTCATCTATCTTTTCTATATTTTTGTGAGCTGGTTTCATAACATTTGGTATCAGAGCTTTGGATTCTAGGGTTTCGCTGCTCCAAATAGGTCATCGTGGCATTTTCGCTATAATGTTTTTTCTACGCCATTTCAAAAGAAAAAAACAAAACCCATTTGAGATGAAATCATATTGAACCTCAGATTTGAATTTCAGAGCTTTTCGTGTTATATTTGCGGAGATATGATTTGAGGGAGTTGGTCTTTTTGTAGACTCCTGAATTACATTCCAAACAGGTGACCTGGGGAAAATAGTCATAACTTTCTCTCTGAGCATCAGATTGAAATTTTGTAAGAAGGTACAGAAAGAGGATAGACTATAGTTTCTTGTATTTATTTTTTAGAGCCAAAGCTCGGAACAGTGACATGTGGCACTTCATACAAGTTCGCTCTTTTGGAAAATTCTATAATCAGGTCATCTTGGGAGATTGTGCATAAATCTTCCTTGGGAAATCCAATTTGGATCAGACTGGTAGCATTGGAAAGAGGACATAGAGGGCTACTATAGGTCACAATTTCAGAACTGGATGATTCGAAATTACAGAGATACATCAAATTCAATATCAAGCTCCTACAAAGTGAAAAAGGTGTGTAGTTTTTTTTTTTTTGCATAAGCTTGGTTTGAAAAATTAGTTTGAAGGAATTCAAAGGGCATAGTAAAGCATTATTATCTGTAATTTATGCCTCGAGGAAAGAAAATGCAAACACCTAGTAAGCAACCTGAAAGCTCTAGCATGACTCATGAAGAAGAGGAAGAAATGCAACATGATATATCAAAATTACGAGACTGTTGTGCTCTACAACAACCCCCCATTTCATATCATTATTATTCTCAAAACTATAATGATAAATGGGTCCCTTTTGATTTTAATTGGTATCAACTTAGTGTTACTCAAAAAGGTCTGAAAACAAAACAAAAAACATTACAAAACCTTTTTGATAAACCAATTAAAGGTCTTATATATATAAATGATTAATCTTTTATCATTGCGATAAAGCGATCGCAAGATCGCATATCGCAATGACAAAGGAGGCATAACTTAAAGACCCATTGGTTTTCTCCGACGCGACAACTCGCAATAGGCTATCAGATATCGGCAATAATAAGTTGGCATAATAAAATTCCTTTCGCTCTGATGCGATGCGATATCGCTATCAGCGATCAGGGATTTACCATGCATGCTTTTCAAAGTGCCCAGTTAATACTCCCGATGCGATGCGATATCGCTATCGGCGATCGGGGATTCCAAATGGAACCAATGTAACGATTTAATATTTCCCCGATGCCCGATTGCGATAAAGCCAAAAGCGCGAATTTCAAATAAATCTTAAAGCGGGGTTATTACGATTAATTCGTATTAAAAGCCTTATCTTCCAAACAGTCATTCATCTACGCTCAACTGCCAAAACATCCAAGGCACGCTTAAACAAATCATTCGGCCAATAATCGATATGATGAGCATTTAAAGGATTGATAGGTTTTAACGGCCATTTAATGAAACAGTAAGCCTAAAAATCTTTTCACAGATTATATCTGTGGCCACTTTAATTTAATCATTCATAATGCATTGATCAATATATCTCGCTCATATTCGGTTTGCGCAATCAATTTTCTGTATTACATTCATTTTCACTCTTGTGCAGAACTCTTCCGAAGTAACGAATTCAAGCAGATTGGGGAAGAAGTCTAAGAAAACTACAATCGCTTCCACTTCGCCGGCCACAAGACAACTCATCGCTGATCCAGGAACTAAAAAGAAAGGATTGATATCGGATACTACATGTCTAGGACTCGGCAAAACTACTTGGCAAAGTACCTATAATTTGATTGAAGCCGAAGAACCAGAGATGACAGCAGTACGAGCCTCAGCATATAGCACTCGAAAATCTGATGCTACTCTAAAGGACTTAGCCGACTCTTTCCTTCATCGGATAGCAGCTCGGGAACAAATTCTCCCATATACGGATGTAGTGAGATGGGCAATTGAGGAAATCCCAATCACAGACAGAACCTTCAGCACCAGAGATGGGAGAATCTTCGGTTCATTTCAATCTGATGATTTGAGGCAAATGTATCATTTGCCTATGCCAGAGAAGAAGTACAACAAGCCATTTCTGGAGAAATTCCGAGATGAGAACGAAACTGAATCTGAACCCATTCGGGAATGGAGGCAAAATCCGGCAAAACACAAGCATGAATCTTCAGGTAAGTACTCGGTTGATTCTCTATGTTCTCCTTATTTCTATGCTGGGATAATGATGTATAGGTTGTGGGGGTTACATGATTCCGTTAATTTTACTATAGAAATGGTTCCCTTGATGGAGGCAGCATATAATGGTGAAATAATGGATTGGGCAACTATACTGTCCGATAAGTTAGCAACCGCAGTTCTTGATTTTAGAACCAAATCCTGCGTCACTGAAAGGCTTATTCCCCCATTCTACTATAGCGCTTATATGCTAGACATCCTGTTTTTTAAATCTGAATTTCCTGTGCTCGAATGGAGGTGGACGTCGCAAGACCCCACGCCCATTCACATATACCATCAGAAATTGTGGAAAACCTACTACAAGCACCATTTATACCAAATCTGCAATGGCTTCATGTTGCCCATTCATCATTCTATCTTTAATAAGCCTGCCCCTAAGATTTCCTACCAAGCAGGGATTGACCTGACATCAATAGGAAGTTGGTTCAGGGAGGAAAAGTTTACTTATATCAGGATTTTTGGCAGTCAAGCCGAACCTCACGTTCTTCCTTTGTACATACCTGATAAACTGCTGGCCAGGGAGATAGCCTATCAGATTATCTCCGAAGGAGTTACACAAAATCTAAAGAAGAATAAGAAGCAGGTTTGGCCCTATTTTCCCCTGAGATGTGGTATCTATGCCCTACATGATTTCAAACATGCAGAGAAGGAAGCTGAAAAAATAAAGTCATTAACTCTAGCAACTCTCCCTAGTAGGCGATTTGATCCACGCAAAGTCGCCTATAATGCACTTGAACAGGCCAAATTGACCAAATTCGAGCATAAAGAAGATAGGTTCGAGGACTTATTCTCATCAGCCGAGTCAATGTACCAAGTTAGATCGCTGGCTATAATTGAATACAAAGATGAAGGATTAGTTGAATTCAACATACTTAGAGAATAGAGGTTGCAAACTCTGCCTCTAGATCTGTTAGCGACAACGCCAACAACAAAATCAAGCGAGCCTGAGTAGCGACTTATTAAAGAACCTCTTGTTACATCAAAGCAACAGGAAGAAGTGCATGAGAAAAAACAAGAGGAGACCCAGGCGAAAGAGCAGGAACAGAGCAGTATGAATGTGAATGAAAATACCCAAATTGACCCAAAATTGCTCCAGGAATGGCAGCAATTCAATTCAATTATCGGCAATATTGAATGCTCTAAAGATGATGAGACATCAAAAGAGGTCAATACACAGGAAGCAACTTCAAAGCAGGTTTCAGGTGAAACCAACAACCTACCCAAGTCAAAAGAAGTAGAAATAATCCCAAAGGATCCTTCCGACCAGGTTATTTTGCAGATAGAAGAAATTCCTCCCTTCGATGTCTTCTATAGCCCAAGACATAAAGCTGTGGTGAAACGACAGAGGAAGAGGAGAAGGACTGATCAACCTTCCTTATTCCCAGAACAAACAGTGACGGGCAATGTGCTTTGGAAAGAGGAATTTGACCCCTCTGATGATTTAACAAAACTATCACAATATGCTGGAGCCTATTTGGCGGCGACAATAGACAAGGCATCAGGGGTGAGCAGTTTATTGAAGACAAAAGACCAGGAGATCTTCTCACTACAAGCGCAACTATCAGAAGCACAGCAAAAGGCGGAGCAGGCATAACAACAATTGGTAGTACAACAACAAATAAATAACCAATTGAGTAAACAATTGCAGAAAGAAAAACAGAGAATTGATGACAGCGCAGTTCAAAAGCAGAAGCAACTATCTGAGGCATTGGCACAACTAAAAGCATCAAATGAACAAATGCTGAAGTCAAAAGATGAGCAGATTGCTCAATTATCAGCCCAGCTAGAGCAAACAAAGAAGCTTCCACAGATAAATGAATTCAAGGTAGAGGCATTTCAGATAAACAAGGGATTGATAAATTAGATAAAGCTTTTATGTCAGCAAATCGCCCAGGTGGAAGCATTATGCGATTTAACTACATCAATAAGTGAGAAAGCAGAAAAGGCTAGAACAGACTTGGATCAAGTCGAAGAAACATTGACCAATTTTCTTGAATGGCAAGATACCGATAAGGGACAGGCGACTAATTTACCAAGAATTCTAGAATCGCATAAAGAGATATTATTTACAGAATGGCAGTCTTAGTTAATGAAGGCAGAAAGAGCAATTTCAAGATGCAAATCAACCACTAGTAATTTGGTTGAATTGGTTAATAATACTCTTTACTTGTCTAACATGATCTCTCAATGTACTCCAGGTAAATTGGCAGCAGCTAAAACATTGGAGCAGTCATGTTACCCAGAATTGGAGAAAAATGGAAGGTTAATCGCAGGAATTAACAGCTTGACATGGGACGCCTATTGGTTCTTTCTAGTTAAACCACACAGCCAGAGAGCCGCCCTAAAATGCCTTACAGATGAAATCGGGTACATCATTCCCGATATTCAGGATGCCACCTATGCTGCCCAACTCAATTATCGCCTCAACAGACCACCCGAAGTGGAGCCAATGCTTGCGATAAGTCAGATCAGGTTTAAAGGCAAACAGCCTGAATGATGATTCATGCCGCCGACTGCCAGATCGCTGCAAAGGAGATATTTAATATCAATTGATACAAATTAAGTAGGATTTTAGTTTCATAGATATTTAGATTAGTTTAGTATTTATAGACCCTTTCATGTATTTAGAAAGGGTCGTAAAGTTTTGTATATGACTTAAACCCTGAAGTTGCACTATTGTACTTCAGGGATATTTTTTTATAAAACTGGACCAATTATTCTGAATTTAATGAGGAAGGCTTTTATGCAAATGTGCACTATTGTCATTGTTT
>APFE030626671.1:80491-125979 GCA_000404065.3 Pinus taeda
TGTCTGAACTCATTCTTTTTATATGAATTTTCATTTGATCGCTCTTGCTATTATCGGATATATATATGTGTTTTAACAGCATTCTTTATTCATTCCACTATTGGATGTTTACAGTGCGCTCCTCTTCTAATCATGTATGTATCGATGATATAAATGATAAGTGCAGCAATCTTGTGTTAATCACTTTGTTTAACTATTTAAATAAAGTAATCTTTGAATGAATAAATATCTATGTTTATTTGATAGAGTCATCTATATGCCTGTCAATAGACAAAGATCATCAAACGCAGCAATTCCAAAGAATAATTGTTCCCGGGATTAGTATTAGTTCTTTTATTTTGTTGATAGATTAAGTTATTCGCCTATCATTAAATTAGATAACCAATCGCTCATACACCCCTTTTATTCATTATTGGGAAACTAGTCCCATTATATCCAGTCGGAGCCACCATCCCAAATGGAAAAGGAGTTGTATTAAGGTCCGGACCGGGTGGTTATCCCCCAATGTTGATACAACCATTTTCGGGGCATCAACAGTACCCTAATTGGAAATGCAGCTAAGTGGTACATAGAATTTCTAGGGGGCACCTTCACTTCTTTCAGTGATTTGTCTACTATCTTTTTAAACCATTTCCAGTTGCCTATCTGTTATGATGTTGGAACTGAGCTTTTGGCTAATTTTGGACAAGACCAGGAAACCAAAATTTTGGATCATATCCAAGAATGGAGGAGAAGGAAGGGGCTCATCAAAGCCAAAATTCCACAAGAATTCCTTTTTGAACGGTTTCTTAAATCATTACAACCTAAGATCTCTAAGGACATGTTCCTCTCTGGTGTTTTCATTGAAGATAAGGCTATTTTTAGGGTCCAACAGTTAGAACAGATCTATTCTCAGTCTAGGGTTCTTCAAAAAATTCTACCTGACACTTCTAGATTTAAGGTAGATATAGCCAAACCAAAACCATGTCCCCATGCCGACGGTTAACACGATTAACTTGGTGAATCAATTGCAGTAGTTATCTTTACAAACTTCTTCCTCTATGCAGGCATCACCATCTATATCTACACCCTCTCAACCTATGTCTATAAACATCGTCCAAACTTCTAACCCCAAAGGAAACCAATAATCCAATGGGAAGAAGAAAGGATGAGGTAGGAAGAAGAACCAGGATGGGAAGGGAAATGCAAATAAACCTGGGAATGATGTCAGAGGGGGTAAGAAAGTGTTGGGTGTGGAGCCTGATTATCTTTTGTATTCAAAGGTCTGAGCCGGATGTATACCCCAAGAAGATTGTACACCCCTCCATGCGTGGGGGTGCGGGGGGGGCGATCCCCCCCTGCTGGGGGATCCGAGGGTAGTGCCCCCGAAGCTAAAAATAGATGTAAAATTTCTTTGTAGAAGTCTAGTAATTTCTAGTCAATCTAGGCCATTCATTAGGCGGATGATCTGACAGTAGAAGTTATGTTTAGTTTAGGGTTTTTTGCCCTATAAGGAAACCCCTCACTATATATGAGGGAATTGTATTGCGTCTATGCATCTCTGTATTCTGAGTGAGGAAGAGAGAGGAGATTGAGAGCGAAGAGGGTGTTACATCGGATCTGCTGTAGGTTGTATCTCTTCAGTTTGCTAGATAATATAAAAGGAAGGACTGGTTGTTTCTCCATGGACGTAGCCCAAACTGGGTGAACCACGTATATTTGTGTCTCTCTTGTTTTGTGCGTTTTCTGTGTTTATATTTCTACAATATTTTATGTGTTCCATTGCTCTGTAATATATAATTTTCTAACAGAAAGAGTACATGAAAAAGGTGAAATTTCCCTACAAGTTATGCAATGGATATCATTTGACTCATCTCTTCCCTAATATCCAAGACACTCAGCGCTTATTGGTGCAACAGGGGTCTTCTAGCTCCCAGGTTGTTCCCACTAACCCTTTTCCCTAAGGGCAACAATTACTTGCTGGTGTGAATTCGAATGTTGGTACCCCCACAGGGGACAACAAGGAAGGGGATAATTCGTCAAATGTCTTCATGATGAGCTCACATATCGACGTCGCTACGCGATCACGTGATTATGGTGAATCAAAATCATCTAAGGCTAAGTTTGCTTCCGATGGCTCAGAGCCACTCCATATTGAAAGGCCCTATGTTGAGTCTATACCTCAAATGCCGAAAGGCTTCATAAAGCGCTTGACCATCAATCCTAATTCTAGGGAAGCCCAGAACTACTAGATTGTAGAAGATCTCGCTCAGAGTCCTTGTGTTATGTTAGTGTTAGAGATACTCCGGTTGTGCCCTGCTTAGAGGAGTTATTTTCTCTCGGCAACCAGAGCAGTAGATCCAAAAAATTCTCTTGTGCTCACTTTGATATGTGAAACGTCAAAAAGAGACTTCCCCATCATATGGCTTTCTAGATAAATTCTACATATTGAAAGACTAACATCTTTCGAACCATTATCGATGAGGGAGCTTCCACATGTGTGATGTCCATGTCATGTTGGAAGGCATTGGATCACCTCAAATTGTTCCTTCACCAACTCTATTGACGGAATTTGATGGACATTCTCATAGGCCGCACGAGATTATTCTAACCTTTCCCATATTTGTTGGAGGAAAGGCAGTAAATATTGAGGTATAAATTGTCAATGTGAACTTGGATTACAACCTCCTCTTAGGCAGGAATTGTATTTACGAGATGGATGCCATAGTTTCATCATTATTTTGCATCCTTTGTTTTCCTTATGAGGGGAGGATTGTGAAAGTTGATCAGATGGACTATTCTCCGAGTGACTCCCACGCATCTTTTGATTCTACTATTCCATTAGTGAACAATCCTAGGCAACCTATAGAGAATTTAGGAGTTGGGGTGTACTCTTCTTTAATGGGTATTTTTTATCTTCCTTCTCCTATAGCTAGAATCAATGTTATTTCATCCTCCTAGGGGCCTTCTCGAAAAGAGTTCTTTTGAACTCATTATTTTTCAGACCCTTGGCCTTCACCTTCGTCTAACACCACATTAGATGGAGGGCAGGTAGGTGGAATGGCATGTCCTTTGTTTGAAACATAAATTGCTTATCGGTTTATTGTTAATTATGAAGACTCTCATCCTACTTCTTTCTCACCAGAGGAGTTAGATGGAGATGTGGCTCCGGCCTAGACACTTGACTCAACTTTGGCTCAGGATTTCTTAGACACAGTTTTACCATTTGAGGAAGCAATCCTAGAAGCAGTGATGGGTGTTGATAGACCATGGGATGATCCACATCATCTTTCATATTTCCTCCCTCATTTGTGAGAAATCGAGTCAAGTTTGTCCAGTCCTTCTACTAGTGATGTTCATAAAGTTTTAAACCCTTTGGCCCCAACACAGTTTTCTGCCAAAGGTAACATGTTTTTTATCTCACAGACTATATCAATGAATATCTCTAGGAATCCTAACATAATCAAAAATGCCTTCATCGAAGTTGACCCTTCCCCTGAAGAAATCAAATTTGTAGTGATCTCTTCAAAGAGTTTCGTGATGTGTTCACTTGATCTTATGAGGAAATGCCTGGAATAGATCCATCTATAGTCCATCATGAGAGCAAGACATATGAAAATGCTAAACCTATTCGTCAAAAGCTTCAACCGGTCAATCCTAGAAAAGCAGCAGCTATTAACGCTGAGGTTGAAAAGCTGCTGAAGGTGGGTTTTATATACCTCATTCCTCTAACTAAGTGGGTCTCTAATCCAGTCCCCATAGGCAAAAAAAAGGAACGATCTGAGTATGTATTGAATTTAGGGACCTAAATAAGGCTTGTCTGAAAGACAATTACCCCATGCCATTTATTGATCAAATTATTGATGAATGTGCAAGTAATGAAATTTTTTCATTCATGGATGGATTCTTTGGCTACAATAAAATTACTATCCATCCAGAAGATCACCACAAGACAGCCTTTATTTGTCCTTGGGGTAAGTTTGCATACAGAAAGATGTCGTTTGGCTAAAAAATGTCAGAGCCACTTTTCAGCGGACCATGTCTTATGCTTTTCACGACATCAAACACATTATCGAAGCATATCTGGATGATTTAGCTGCTTGTTATCGAAAGATAATTGATCATCCTAGTAATCTTTGGTTGGTTTTTGAGCGATGTCATTTTTATAAAATCCAGTTGAATCCGAATAAGTGCGTTTTCACAGTCACATCAGGTTGCTTATTAGGATTCATTGTATCAATGGAGGGGATTCGTGTTGATCCTTTCAAGGTTGAGGCAATAATTTAGTTGCCTCCCCCGTCTTCCATATGTCAACTTCAAAGTCTCCAAGGAAAGGAAAATTTCTTAAGGAGATTATAGCCAATTATGCCGACATCAGAAAAGGATTTATGCATTTTCTTATGAAAGGAGTCCCATTTTTGTGGGATGATTTCACGCAACAATATTTTGATGCTTTGAAAAAAGAATTAACCTCTGCTCCATTATTGAGTCCACCTTATTATAGTAGATATTTCCTCTTGTATCTCGCTATAGTAGAATCAACCGTCAATATGGTTCTAGTTTAGGAAGATGATGCCTTATCTAAACATGTAGTCTACTATCTAAGTCGAGGCTTGGTAGGCCCTGAACTATGCTATTCTCCCATCGAGAAATTGGCTTTGATAGCTGTCCATGTTATCCAACGACTTCTGCTTTACATTCTGCTTCGAAAAACATTCATCTTAGTAGTTGTTAATCCATTTTAGTTTGTTCTCAGTAGGCGAGTGATTGGGGGCAATATAATAGATGGATTGTCAGTTTGCAAGAATTCAATCTCGAATTAATGTCGGCTAAATCTTAGAAATATTTAGTATTTGCATAGTTGATATTAGAGCTACCTTGTGAGGAAGAAATTATTCACGAGGAAAATTTTCTCGATGAACATTTATGTCTTATTTCTTCACAAGATCCTTCGTATGGGGATATCATTATATATCTCCAAACTTCGAAGTTTCCGCCTACTTTTTCCAAAGATGAGTGTAGAAATTTGCGTCATCTCGCTAAGAATTATGTTATTATAGTGACACATTATATCATTGTGGGATTGATTCAATCCTTAGGCATTTTTTAACTTTGGAAGAAGCTGATTCAGTTCTTAATGATTGCCACAGTGGAGCTTGTGGCGGTCATCTATATGGGGTTGCAACAACCCAAATTTTTTTGCGAGCATGCTACTTTTGGCCTTCGATTTTTAAATATTGTATTGAAGCGGTCAAAATATGCCATCCTTTTCCAATCTATACTCGGAAAAAGCGTGCACATCCAGTGTCACTTTTCTGTGTTATCACCATCGGTCCTTTCACGAAGTGCGTCATTGATTTTACTACTTTTAATTTGCCTTTGGCAGGAAATCACAAGTACATCATTGTGGTCATAGAATACTTTAGCAAGTGGGCTGAGGCCATGCCTACTTTTAAAAACGACAGTGAAACAATGGCCTTGTTTCTCTTCAATCAAGTTATTTCATGATTTGGTATCCCTAAAGAGATTGTCACTGATCATGGCAGTCATTTCCAAAATCAATTGATGTTTGAATTGGCTCTCATGTTGGATTTCTAGTAGGATCATTCATCTCTGTATTATCCTTAGGCCAATGGGTAAGTTGAAGCCATGAACAAATCCCTTAAAATCATCCTGCAAAGGATGATTAACAAAGCTCGATGCAATTGGCACATCGTGTTGTATCCGGCACTTTGGGCATACCGAACGTCAGTTAAGACTGCCACTGGATTTACTCCTTTTCAACTGGTTTACCGGTTGGAATCTATCTTTCCTGTTGAATGTGAGATTCCTTCCCTTAAACTAGTTGTTGAACTTCTTCCAAAGACTTCTAGTCTCGAGGAGCACCTCGTTCATTTGGAGCATCTTGATGAGCAGCGTCGAGATGCTGCCACAATAAACGAAGCCCATAAAAAGAGGGTAAAAACTCAATACGATAAAGTCATCCATCCTAAAAAAAAAATTGAAGGTGACCTTGTCCTGGTCTACGATCAAGACAAAGACGCCTTGGGGGTAGGAAAGTTTAAGTCTATGTGGTACGGTCCCTTTATAGTTAAGTGAGTTTTGAAAAAGGGAGCTTATGAATTAATTGAATTTGAAGGAAACAAGTTTGCAAAGCCCATAAATGGGCTCTACCTTAAGAAGTACTTTGCTTAGGCTTTGGTCGAGCACTTACTTGTTTGTATATATTGTATGTTTGTACATATCTATCTATTGGTTTTAGTGATATCGATATTTTGGATCTACTTTGGCAGGTATTGATGGATGATTTAGTATATCTAAGATTCGCCGATGGGGTGAGTAGGCATACCCAGAACCTTGCCTCCGCGACTTGAGTGATTTATTATCCATCTGGCCAGTTGATAGTTTTGAGAGGAGTATGTACGATCCTGCTTCAAATAATATTGCCAAATATACTGTCATTATTAATTTTCTATCTGAAGTGATATCTCTTGATATTGATTCGTTATTAGTTTATTTAGACTCACAACTAGTTCTATCTCATCTGAATAACATTTATCGGGTACAAGATCCCTATTTGTATTGCCAATTTCTGAGTATGATTGTTGCAACAATCATTTATTTATATCACATATGTTCACATTCCACAATCAGAAAATTCTTTAGTTGATTCTATTGCTAATCAAGCATTGGAATGGCATATAAATCATTCATCAAATTAAAAAACATAAAATATAATCAAAGTATCATCTGTATATATGATCATCATAAAATCGCATGTACATAGATAGAGTGTTTATGTCCAAAATAATATTAAAAAATTGGGACAAAATGCCCTACAACATTTGGGCGTATGCCCATCACCATGTCTAATCATAAAAAAGATATGATCATCTATCTAGCGGACTTAGGATGAGCAGCTAGAAAATAAACAACGACATTGACCACACACTGGAAGAGCCTTACCCAGTCACGTGGTACTCCTACCACGTGACATTACATCTCCTCAGGCAGGTCCTCTATGGCTATCATAGGTACTTGGTGAGTCAGTCTCACCAAGTTCCTCTGAACTGCATGGAGAACTCTCTTTGTCCCAGCTTCATCCCCTTCGACATCTCTTACGTGATGCCTATGTCGAGGAAATTCGTCAGGTCTCACTGGCCCCACATATGAATCATGATCAATATATATTTTAAGTGTCTTATCCCATCAAGAATATTTTTAAGTTCATTTGTATTAAAAATCAAAAAAATCTTAAGAGATTAAACAATTAAAAAATTGTTACCTATGGCGCCCCATGTTGCATTCAGTGGTAATACTTAATTTGGATCTCCTCGGAAATCCATCCTGGCATAGGGGCAGTCATCGACTACGATGACCTATTGATCCCACCATGCGAAAAACTCGTCATTGAAAGTCATCTTGTGGACATCACCACCCCCCTAGGCGTTTCATCAGGTCAACCCATCTTCCATTTGTGGATCCCTCGGGTTGCTAATAGTCGATAATACCTTGGGTCAAATCTCATGTACTTTCTCAAAGAATAATGAGCATAAGATTGCGCCATACCCAAAATTATTTGTCTGACCCTTCTGAATGGAGGTCAGTTGGTTTTTCATATTAGTCAGTAGAGGTGTGCACCAATCAAAAACTGTGGTGAGACATTCCACTGCTAGGTTCATAAATACTCATGAGGCCTGATGTAAAGTAGCAGGACCATTTACCATGGTAATGGTAAATAGTATAATTTTCAAGGACAAGCTCTCTATGTGCTTGATTGGAATCTGACTTCCAATATTTTCAGGATGACCGAGATAGTATATGTGGACGTAGTCTTCTACACTAAGACTACCCCTCATCCTGCCAATAGAATGCAATACCTCTCCCCTTCGAGAAGGACCTGTGATGAAGTAAATATCTTTGATCTCAATCCTTGAGGCATCTGATTGATCATGAATACATCATCCTCTTCACACTAGTAATGTATTAGCAACTCAAGAAATCGTGTGTTTTCTTTCATATTTGGCGTTTTAAAGAATTTTAGCAAGCCACAACCTCTTAAAATATCTAAGGCATTTTTGTCCTCCAGTACTTGGTTACAATAGCACTATGCTCCCTTTCTCTCCAGGTGATGGTCATCCCGCCCAAAAAAGTTGTTTCAAACCATTAGATTTATATTTTAAATTTTTTACTCACGCACACACGAATTGCATTTTTACACAGTCACATGTAGGGCCCTCATATACACAGGTTACCTATATTCAACCCGCGTGTACACAGAGTTGGAATTTTTGACATATTTTACTATGGTCAAAACTTGGAAAAAACGTCTAAAAAGTATCACAAATAATTAAAGGCATGATATAAGGGTTACCTGGAAGTTTTGGAATGATTTGAACGATTCAATTGGTCAGAGGAAGCTTGTTTGAGTTTGTCTCCACAACTCCTTGCTCAAAACACAAATGACAAAACTGTGAGTCCAAAAGCCTTTATATAAGTTGAAAAATAAAAATTATTTTTTCAAAAGTTGTTTTTTTTATGTTATGGACTTTTTGACCTTTTGGCTTGGAGTGTCGAGAATGGGTTGTCTTTACAAGAAATTTTGGAGATTTCTTCGAGAAATCATTTTGGTCCCATGACCGTAGACCTATCATGGCAGGTATCGTTTTCTTACTAGCATATAGGTTAGGTAATACCACTTTCCACTACATTTTTCATACTACCCTCCATACTGCGATATGATAGCCATAGGGTCGACCCCATCGTGTCTTGGTTCATAAACCATTTTCACTCGCCGACATTAAAAATCATGATGCGATGGTAGAGCCAACCTTTACATAAGCATCTTAGTTAGATCCTCGCTGACATTGGTTGCCCATGCTGCTATATTGAGTAGGATCGGGGGTCTTCTTTAGTTCTTCTATGACTTATGCGTTGAAGACTCATTTTATTTATTCTATGCTACTTTTTGGCCTTATACCCTAGAGGCTCATTTGCATTGAGTTGTATCGCTGCATTACATATGGAATATTTTCACCTTTTGGCCTTGAGCCAACTTCACTTGGACTCATGTTTAAGCCACTTTTTCGACCATGTCTTTTGCAAAATCAACCTTGCAATCACTTAGCCTCCACAAACTGACATACCCTTTTACCTATGGAAATAGTGTTCCTTTGAGTGTTCTTGAACAATTTCGTCTCCTTGCATTGAGCATAGGAATGTTCCCCTCCCAAGAACTAGAACTTCTGCTTTTTAAACACTCATTCTTTCCACTATACTATAGCATTCTTTTATTCTTTTTCAAGCTTCATATAAAAGAAAAAGACAGAAAAATTATATATTCCAAAAGGAATGGGAACGGGACATTATTTCCATACTTGATGGCAACTATAGTCAATTGTGTCGCCCTTGAACAAAGCACTCAAAAATAAGTCTTTCCTCCATCAAGATGGGCTTTAGTTTGACTTAAGAGAGCTTTAACCTTGTTATTGAGTCAGTACTCCTCCAATTGGTTACCTCTTCCAATCATATGGAGATTTTGCTTATGCCTCCTACATGACAAACTTATACAAAGTTATCATACGCTGCCATACAGACATAGTTGAGTCATTCTTTTGTTCAAGGGAAGTAAACCTAAGTCGGCCTCTCTGTGGTGTCTCTTGACCTATTTTTCAATCGGCCATCCCTAGTTGTCAACATCTTGTTTGTTATCACATCAATTTTATTGGTCCTTTTCTCGTGCCATTTTGAGAAGGCATTGACTTCTTGCTGGTGGGTCTTGCTCTTATCAACTACGACAAATTGCTCATATGGGTCAGGTAACATCCAATACCAGCACCCATATGTGGCTCAAGTTCCATTCCAACCTCCTTATGTTCCATATGGTTCACAAGCGATGGTAAATCCATCTTACGTCCCTCAAGCTGGACCTTATGTTTAGCTTGGTCCATCTGTCATTCCTAGTGGATATGACCATATCCAATTCAGGAACTTTCAAGGTATTGCTCTAGGAACAGTCCAAGTACCCTTTTTGTAGCAAGGGAAACCCTTGCAGTAGCAACGAAAACCTTTGCAGCAACAAGGATCACCCTTGCAACAGTAAGGGTAGATAGTACAACAATAAGGATGCAACAACTACAGGGGCAACCCTTGCAACAGTCGCAACAAAATTTGCAGTCGCAGACATAGTTTGTTCACCAATATTCTCAACCTATGTCCTCACAAGGTCAACCTCTGTAGCTACAGGGACAACCTTTACAACAACAATGCTAGCCCTTGCAGCAATAAGGTCAGCCCGAGCAACAACTATCCTTGTACTCATATCAACAGGGTCAACCTTTGCAAGGTCAAGGTCAAGCCCTATAGCAACAGGCTCAAAATCCTTATGTCCAAGAGCAACAGGTTCAGAATCCTTATGTCCAAGGACAACAGGTGCAAAATCCTTATGTCCAAGGGTAGCAAGTTCAAAACACTTATGTCCAGGGGCAGCAGGTGCAAAATATCTATGTCCAAGGCCAACAGGCTCAACAACCTTTTAACTTGTATGTTGCCTATTAGCAGCCTATGACCGAACATTATCAAGGCTACCTAGGTCAGAATCCTCCCTTTGGGCAAGGTAACCCATAGTGGGGACAAAATCAAATGCCATATGGAAAAAATCCTCCACTATGGGTACAAAATCCTTACCAACATGAATGGGTTCTGTAGTTCAGGCCTACTCAGAGGCCCCAAATGCCTTTCAATGTGAAATTTCCATTCTTGGCCATATTGGAGCTACCAAATGTTTATAGACTCACGAATCATCCTATTCTTCATTCACCATACAAGCCTCTAGTTCCGTTCAAGATTCCAAGTGATTATCCAAAGTTTGAGGAAAAGAGAAGGAGGATCCACAAGCCCACGTGATGAAATATCACCTCTGGTGCTCCTCCAAATCGTACGTTGATGATTCCATTTGTCTCCAACTTTTTCAACAGACTCTCACAGGTGTTGCAGCCAAGTGGTACATCAAATTGCCTAAAGGCACCTACAATGACTTTAACACTCTTGCTATGGCTTTCCTCACACATTTTCATATATCGGTTCACTATGAAACTAACACCCAACTGCTTATGTCCCTTAAGTAAGACACTACGACCCATATATCTGATCACATCCATGAATGGAGGCATCGGTGTCGCCTGATCAAGTTTGAAATTGCTGATCAGTTGTTGACAGAATGGTTTACCAATTTATTCGTCAATAAAATTACTGAGGACATAGATATGGGTGGATGTGTCACTGAGGAGCAAGCCATTGCTCATGCCCAGCATTTAGACCTCATCTACTCACAATCTGGCATGTTATATGATATGTTACCCGATGCTCCAAGACCATCATCTGATTTAACAACATCGAAGTCTCCAGCTACCCCACCTATTGATGGAGTGATTGGTTTCGTGTCTTATGCCCAAGCAAAATCTTCTTCCATGCATAAGGCAGTCTCAAACACTGGCTCCAATGGTCCCTCTCAAAATTCACCTGGTCCTGGTAAAACTTCTAAGTTCATGCTATCCAATCTACCACAACAGACAAATCCTCTATAGGTAAAAAGAAGGGGCAAAGGCAAGGCCAAAGTCGATGCCCCAGAATAGGGCCCTCCTAAGTCGTTTGCTGGTGATGCTTCTCAAAGGAAGCCGAAGTATCCATGCCTCATCTGTGAGGAGGATCACTATACTAAAGACTATCCTCGACAGTTTGAAGTTAGTCGCTTGCTCAAAGGGACCCCAACTATCCTGAAAGAGGCCTTTTCGTCCCAGTGGACCCAAATGGTAGACCAACCTCAGTCTTCCACTTCCTCAGGTTCCCAAGTGTTTATGATGAGTATGCCTATAAATGTGGCTACTAGATCTAAATATTATCAAAAACATACTTCGACAGCAGGGAAAGAGAAAGAAGGTTCACATTCCTTCTCTACCCCATCTACCTCCGGTCCTCTCCATATAGCTCGACCTAATCCTGATTTCGCTATTCGACCACCCTCTCGGGGTGTGTTGCAAAAGTCCTCGTATAATCCAAATGCTCGAGCCGCTCAAAATTATAACTTTGTTGAGGATTTATCTCAAGCACCATCAGTTATGTCTACTCTTGAGGTCCTTCAAAGTTGTCCTTCTCAGCGGAAAGCGTTGTTGTCGGCTATTGGAGGTATTGATCCATTTGATTCCAATATCATTTGTTTTAATATGGGAAAACATGTTCCGCGCTTACCTCATCAGATTTCCTTTCTCATTCAGGTGATCATTAATAAGAAGAAAGTTCACATGACCATCATTTATGAAGGTGCTTCCACTTGCATCATGTCTGTCTCTTATTGGAAGGCAATTGGTTCTCCTACCTTGAACCAATCACCTAACACTTTGGAAGCTTTTAATGGGTGCGATTCTTGACCATTCAGTGTCCTTCCTAATCTTTCCATTACCTTGGAAGGCAAGATAGTACATGTCGAAGTAGAAATTATGGATGAAAATCTTAATTATAATCTTCTACTCAGATGGAGTTGGACCCATGCTATGCATGTTGTGGCCTCTTCTCTATTCTGCCTGCTCTGTTTTCCCCATCAAGGGAAAATTGTCACAGTCAACCAGTTGTCTTTCTTTGCTTCTTCTTCCTCAAATGGCAATGGTCCTTACGTGAAACATACCAGTGCTCCTTATGAGAGTGTGGGGGTTGGACTTTTTAAAGATCCCACCTTGATGGGTATTTTTCCTCTCCCACCTCCACATGTTGCCTTAGTCCACATGATCTTGGTTAAGTCTGATCCTTGGGTCATTCCCTATCCTAATCTTGTTGATACATGGGGTGATGTCATGTCGTTCATCCTTGCCGAGATCAATTATGTAGAGATTGTTTCGGCTTCAACCTCGATACCTATTGATCATGCTATTTCAAGTATGTCCCTTGACATGTATTCTCAATCCCTGTGGTTTGGTTCTTCAGATTCTTTTGATCCCTTAACCGAGAATTTTCCTTCTCACCAAAGTATCATGGAAATCATATCTTTGGAGGAAGCACCATGGAATGATACTCATCATCATTCCTCGTTCTTTCCTAGCCCAATGGTCATGTCTACTTGTCTTGAGAAGTTCTCTTCTCATTTCTCGACCCAACCACTTCGAACGCCTATCATGACTTATGAAGTTTGGTTGGAAGGGAACATGGGTAATATTACCCCAACGCTGCCTATTGACATTTCAGTTCACCCTGATATTATCAAGATCTTTCAACTAGGGGCACCTTTTTCTCATTATGAGTTCAGGTTTGCCTCATTTTCTCTAGATTCTACCATTGGTCCATTATAATCATGGGGTTTCCACCTTCCGACTCGTAACCCTTGCTCACCCAGGGGGCATGGGGGCACAACCTTTTATGAGTTATCCTCTATTTTTTGGCCTAGTCGATGCTTACTCGTCATGTCAACAGTAAAACTCCAATTTTCCTCGCTATTGATTAATTACTTGAGTCCGGCAATGGACTCCTAAAAAATACTATGCTTTAGTCATCTCACATGGCTACTTTTGTACATAAATGTGTCATTCATTTTTGTGCAAGTTTTGTTTGGTGTGTTTTTTCAAGTATCTTTCCCGCTTATTATGACTTCACCTGCTTTGCATCTGTCTGTGACTCCTTACGTTAGTTTTGATGATGGTGCTTTCCATAGTACTCGGAATCTATCTTCCGTGGCATGGGCTATCTACACTCCTAATGGTGAGTTGGTTGATCTTCAAGGTATTTGTTTGGGTCAAACAACTAATAACATTGTTGAATATAGTGCGGTTATCAAACTCTTGTCAGACGCTATCACTCTTGGCATCCGAGAAATGGTTGTTAACCTTGATTCGAGCTTCTTATTCTTTAGCTCAATGGGAAATATTCCATGAGAAACATAGCATACTGGAATTTAGACTTGTTGGTGAGCCCCAACAACTCTGTTTATGGTCAAGAGCAATTCTTTCAATACAAGGTCGTTAACACTCATGATATCAACCTTGCCACTTTTTGATTTCAACGCTTCTGGGCAATGTTCTGCCAGCAGCATGTTCACACTTGCCCCAATGGGCCTGGACCCATACATATTAACTGGTTCCCCTCTTTGGGATAGTCCAGTGATGAAGTAGATATCTGAAGTCTCTAGCTTCAACTCTTGGTCCTTGATCACAAAGGCTTCCCATCCAATGTCCCAAAGAATAATCAAGTATTACAACAGCTTAGTTTGAACTCGAAGGCCCGTCCAGTGTAAGGAATAATTTGAGCAACCCGCAGTTCCTTAGAGCATGTAGATAGTTTTGATCTGCCAATGCCTATGCATCAATTGCCTCATGTTCACGTTCTTTATAATAAACCATTTTTCGTTGTATTTTTGCTGCAAAAACCGAATATTCAAGTCAACATTAGCCTTGGACTAATAAATTTCGGATTTGTAGCAAAGAATTTGGGCGAAAATGAAATTTTTTCTTCTCTCTGCATCGGCACGTCTGTTTCAAAAAATTGTAGCGTCGATGACGCAGGTCCCTATTCTATTAACCCTCGATATACATGATACCGAGCCGACTGAGGGAGAGTTTTTTTTGCCAAAATCTCCTCAATAAATTCAAAAAATGGTGAAAAACAGGAAAAATAGGTATGGAAATGAAGCTCAGGGTCTTAGCTCTTACCTCCAACTGACGGTTCGTCGATCGGCCTCCTGGATCTATCACAGTCCACTCCTGAAGTTTTAGGCTACAAATGGGTAATAATTGTTCCAAACAAGGTGAAAAAGGTAATTGGTAAAAATGATCTAGTTTTGCCCCTTTTATTCACTTTTCATGATATTTTAAGGTTTTTACTTAGAAATTGAATAATGTGTTTGGTTCTTGTGCAACGACAGGTGATGGATTGTTGATGATGGTGCTGAAGTCGTGTTTAAGCTCTTTTCTCAACTCATAAAAACTCAAATGAAAAGATTGCCGAGTATATTTCCTTTTTTGACTCGTTAAAGAGAATAAAAATGAGAGGTCTGCTTTCAACTCTTTTTTTACTCTTAAAACATGAAAAGATTGCCAAGCTCTTGTCATTTTGAACTCGTTAAAGGTTGTGAAACATCATTTTCCCAACATACGTTTACCCATTTTTTGGGTTGGGATAAATTATTTACGGAAAAGGTACTCCTTGACTGACATGGTCAAGCGTTCTCTCAAGTATCATTTTCTACCTTTTCGGGCTCGAGAGACACAAATGTACGAAAAGGGAATTTTTGGAGTTTTCTTTTCTATGTCTTTTTCAAAATCTCTAAATATGAAAAAGATACCAAGTTACACCTTTGTTGGACTTGTTAAAAAATTAACTGACATCGAATTCGTCACCATGATGAAAATGAGCTTCTCATTCCTAGGGCTCATTAATATTACTAGGTCAGATTCATCTGAAGGATGGACTTACAATGCGAGCACATGTTATCCCCTTCAAGCTTGCGATAAAAATAATTGGGGTACTTGCTAGAAATGGTGGGGGAAAATGGGAAATTCTATCAGTTGTGTCAGCAGCTCAATCTTGAACATGACACTTTCTGCTTCGTGTCGGGTTGAGATATCCACACTTCATCATTGACTTTCTTGGGTTGGGCCATTCATTTTTGCCTTTCCATTTGATCTCTGCCACATCATCATGACCTCTAACCTTATGGATCCAAAAGCTGCCAAACTCCAGAGTCGTGTCGCCGATATGTTCAGGAGTTATCCTTTTGTAGTTACACTCATTATTGATTCTCTGTATTATCCATAATCATTACATCCCTTTGTCTTGCATTGATGATGTGGGATACATCATGGCCCTCCTTCGACAAGGTCACTTCCTGTTGACTTCAGCTCATTTTCCAAGAAGTTGGCCGAGAGACTCCTTTTGAGTACCTTAGAGATTGCATGCCCTAATGGTAGGTTCTTTGCACTCAACGATAGGTTCACATCATTGGTTTTCGATTGGATGATTTCACGGGTGTTCGACTTTAGTTCCTTATTCACATTCCATGGATTGTGCTACTAGTACCTTGAGAGCCATCGTCATTATTGGTGGTTTCTCTCGCACTTGTTAATGTTTCACATCATTGACTGGTAATCAAATGATTTTCTGTCATAGCTCCGATACCACTTGTTATAGCTACCCTAGGTATACTACATTTTCTAGCATGTTTGACTTCAACACTTCTATTCACATGTTAGAATTTGTAATTTGATCGAGTCATGTTGAAGCGTAAGACCCTGGGCTTAGATTACTAAAGTCCAGGTTGCAAGGCGATGTGACATGATCATGCTAATATACATGTCTCTTTGATATGGATGGTTGCAACCATACCATGAGTTGTTATATGTGATCCTTCTCATTATTGGATGGCTACGACCATACCTTGGGTTCAATATGATCCTCCTTACTAGATGGTTGTACCCATACCTTGGATCCATTTACATGATATTTCTCTGGATGGTTGCGTCCATACCATGATTCATCTATCATTTATAAGAGCTCTCAGTGATGTATATGTATCTATGCTTGCTTGCAGCTTTTCCGACAACCGTCTCCGGTTCCATGCATCTACTTGTAAAGTATTTCACCCCTCACTCTAGTTCGGCTTCAAGCTTTAAGGGGCATCTATTACAAAACATTTTGTCACTGTCCGTGTACTCCTCATTCCTCGATCCTGGAGGACCTCTACAGTGCAATATATATGCTTTCCCATCATGAAGAGCATGCCTTTACATCCCTATTCATGTGCAGAACATTCCCCCCTTGCATCATTTCCCAAGAATCTTCCTTCAAGCTCAGTTTTCAAGACCAACGCTAGTGCTCAGTTCTTCCCCTGCACCGATTTGCAGAGTTTAAAACCAGGACTAGCACCAAATGGCGCAAGTAAGCCATTTATCACTCGCACCGACCATGTTTTGGCAAGTTATTAAAAATGGAGTCGAAGCTTCCAGGTCTAGAAGCTTTTTGAACGGAAGTCTAGTAAATGGTTGGGCTGGATAGAGCCAAGAGAGTCTGTTTGGCCTTCTTTCCCCTATTAAGATGGAACAAACCAAAGAGATAAGCCCTCTCCCATCATAAGAGGAACTATATCCCCTCCATCAAAGCTATATAAACTCCTCCTTTTCCAAGTTGAACTAGTCTTTTTGGAGCTTGAATAACCAACAAGATATCTATAGCTTTAGCCTTCTAGTTTATGTTTGTGAAGGGAGAATAGTGTGTTTGGTTTGGTTTAGAACTAAAGGGAAGAAACCTTAAACTTCCATTGTTGAGGCTAACCATGAGATGCTAGCAGTGGTGTTGGAACACAGATACATTGGAGGAGACCTCCAATGTCAAGGCTTTGGTTATATCTCTTTTTGAGTTTTATATCAATACAACTAATGATTTATTTCCTACATTAAGTGTCATATTACATTTGATGGCTTAAGATTCCTTGACGTTTAAAGTATATTGAATGTGATTGTATGCTATTACGTTTTTTGTTGTCTCTTGTGTATTTGTTTCATCTATTTGAAGAAGAATAACAAAAGGAAGCTGGAGAAAAGGAGTGAGGTCACCATCAAGTGGATTAGCGTTCTAAGAAGTAGGCCCTCTTATTTGATTCTAGTCTAAGGAAGTTTTCATTAGGTTGTTATATTTGCGGCTAGACCCACTCTTGGGCTAGAGGGATCACCTTTATCCATAGAGGAGATTTACCTACACCACAACATTCACATCACTTGTCATGTCCTCATCTGATGAGGGGCATAATAGTAGGGCACCCCTAGTCACTTACCTCCCACTTCTCCTTGTATGAGAAACATAACTAATTATTGTGATAGATGCAACTACCTGTAGATTTATTGCATGCATTTAGTTAAGAATAATTGAAATTCTTCTTTCATACAAGCTGATAGTATTTTTTCTTTCTTACAGGAATTAACAACATGTATGTTAGTAGCAGCTTAATAAATTTTCATACATATTTGTTTTTGATAGTATCCTTGAAAAATCAAATCTATAGAAGGAATTTGTTGTATGTCTTCAAATATATCAATGATTTTTTTTTGATAACTTGCTTTTACACTTAAAATATCATGACTATATTTGCACTTGGAAAACTATTGCCAATGTGTTGAAATTGACCTAGAATTGGTTGTATGTCTTCAATTATATCAATATATGTTTTGGATAAAATGTTTTATGCGTTATAGCAAAATGATGTAGACATTGGAGGAATTTCAACTGGCAAAAGTGACACCTCATTCCTTTTCTAGTTAAGATGTTGATATGGTCTAGTTATTTTTTTATAAATTATTGTTTGATTTAAATTGTTTACCCTCATGTTTGTCAATATTGTTATTCCTAATCATCACAATATTCAAGCATGAAGGAAGTTGTAGGCTTGCCTTGCTAAAGGAATTTAGTAGCTCAATAAAAGCTCTAGGATTGCCTTAGTAATGATTAATAATTCTCCTATTGTGGGAAGGGTTCTAAGTTTGTCAATATTTTTATTCCTATAGATAACACTCTTCAGGCATGAAAGAAGCTCTAGGCTTGCCTTAGTAAAGGTTTGTTTGAGTTGTTAATTTCCTTTAAAAATGTTGAGCCTCATACAGGTTGTCTTGGGAAAAAAAACTAGTAAGGTGAATTGTCATGACAGTAAGGTGCTTATACAGGTTGTTTATACACACCTATTATTCATGACATTATTTGGTATTTATTATGGTGGTGAGACTCAATATACAGGGACTTGCTTTGGATCTATTTGATTTTTCACTAGATATGGATCAGTGCCTTGGTCTCAGTTCGGGAACTCTTGGGAAGACATTCTCTGATATGTTGCCCTGATTGAGGGTAGCATGTTAAGGCATATCAGGATATGATATATATATATATATATATATATATATGATACAATGATCTTACATAATGGTGTCATCATGATAGGTCTTGATTTGATCTTAGATCTCTATTGACACTAAGCTTTGTTACGAACATATTTAATATATGTACCTCCCCTCACATTCACAATATGTCCTTGCTTTAAGGGGTCAATTTTATTTTTATCCAAGAAATATACTTGGTGACATTTTTTTTATCGTTTTAGGTGCCAAATCATGCCAATCACTCACCTTCACCTTTCACACTTTGTTAAAGGCATTAACATGAATTACTTTGAAAGGGATATTATATAGACAAAGACTATGAAATATGTATAACTAGAAATGACATTACAACAAGGGCAATGTTTTATAAGATGTTCTCAAAGAGGTTGGCCTTCAACTACTTAGATCCTTTTGGACACCAAGATGCATTAGTATTCAATTTACTTCACAATTCCTTTAGTTTTCTATTAACAGTTGAGTTGAATTCCTAAACCACTTCAACCATTTGTAATTCTAGATTCCATCCCCACCATTGTATCCAAATCTTGGATTGGTTCTATGAGTTATAGTTAAATCATCTATCTATCTAGTATAGAGTCAAGGATATCCATCTTAATATATTGTGGTTTCACTCTACTATTCTTGTTAAGAATAAAGAAAATACTCCTTACTAGAAAAGAGGTTTACTCTTTCTTCCTCCACTACATTTCTCCATAGGATACTAATAATTGTTTTCTCTTATAATTATTACTAGTTGATCTACTAGATATTTTTTCTTCTTTAAACATGCTCCAAATCCATCTTCTCAAATTTAATGGTGTAACTCTATTCTTCTAAGTGAAATACTTTTTCTAATTCAAATTGGCCTCAATTTGCTTTATGTGAAATTGATAATTAGGAGTCTATTTTCTCTTTTAATTTATTTATCCCCATTGCGAGCTCCATTTTCTTTATAATGTGGCTGATAAATTGTTCTCATTATATGGGATATTATCTAATTATATTCTATACTTGAGAATCATGTTGTCTCCATCATCTAATTGTTTTGTAATCCTAGATTGTCACAATTTTGTATGATATTGTATCTTTAGATTTCACATGGATTTCATTCCTCTTTCGAATGGATGAAACTTGGTTCATTTTAAATGTGTCTACAAACGAAATCCCGAGAGTAGTTGTCTGTAGTTCACACTCAAAACTCTTAGTTGTGGAGTGAAAGTAAGGTCTCCCTAGCCAGAAAGAGTTCAAGCAAGATTCCATGCGCTCACTTAGTTCTTCGACAAGAAACTACAAACTGTTTCAATATTATAGTCTATAGACTCTCATCTCATCCATTTAAGGTATTTGAATTAGAAAGTAAGGGAGGTGGTTACTCTCAAAATGGCGAGGATGCTTTTGGGAGAGGATTAACTAGAACTACTAAAACCACTACTACTTTAACCACTACTTATGCTATTATCTGAGCTTACCATGCTCTAGTTGCTTCTGCCTCTGTGTATTTGTGGAGTGAAATTGTCAATTGCTTCTTATCTAATTCCATTTCCTGTTTTTCTTTCGATCAATGAAGTCAACTGGTTCTTTAATAAGATATGGATCTGCAACTGGTGGGACTAGGTAAACCTCACTCACTTAGTTCCATGGCAATAAAAGGTTCGAGGTGGCCATACCATAAACCTATACTCATATATTATCTGGTCCTAACATCTTATTAAAAACATAAAAAAAAAGTGATTTCCATATTGAAAAAAAATTATAAAATGTTCCTCCCCGTGGAATGACATATTTTTGTGTTTAAGTCCAGGACAACATTGTTAACCAATGCCGAGTCTATTTCTAACAAGGTGGGGAAGGTGATAAAATAATTGACTCTGGAACTGCAAGACTTAAAGTAATTGACTCGAACTGCTAGGCTTATCTAGCCTGCTCAATAGTTAATGAGCAAATGTTGTAAATTATTTAATAGTAAGAATGTACAAAGTAATAGGCTAGATAACTCTCGTGTACAAATATTGTACAATGTCATTAAATGGCTTATTCCAGAACTACCTGTCTATAGGAGCTGATGTTTAAAATGTAGGTAGCTTGCATATCCAACACCGAGTGACACTGGTTGCATGCTTATAGTCTCCTTTCAAGATCTTGCATGCAGTTGTAAATGGTAAAGATAATTTTCTCATGGTGAATGAAATAGTATTTAAAATTGTAATTTTTTTATGGAAAGAGAATTAAAAAAATAGCAAATTGTAGTTGCAAATAGTAAAGATAAATTAGATTAAGTAAATTTACATGTTATTTTTATAGTTAAAAATAATTATAATATAACAAAGTGTAATTGCAGATTATAAAAATAAATTTGCCCTTGTCAATGGAATAGTAAGTAAATTTTATATGTTATTTTTATATTGTAAAAAAAGTTATAAAATAACAAACGTGCCGTGGTAAATAATAAAAACAAATTTAAATAATTTTACAGGTTAAATTTCATATATATATAATATATATATATATGGAATAAAATTTATAAAAAAATTTATTAATTTTTTTTATTATCAAATCCAATCAAATTTAACTATTTACACACCTCCCGGCCTTAATAGACAATTTACCTATCAAATACCAATGCCATGCCATTCCTGCTTGTGCTCATTCGTTTCGATCTTCATAACTGGAACATTACGGTAAACTGACTTCCATCAAATAATGTCGGTTGGTAACCCAACCAAGTCACCGTCACCTTTCACGGAACGGCGGTGTTTGAATTGAATTAAATTAAATGGGACATCATCGTAGAAATAGGATTTTTATTAATTAATGTCGGCTGGTCTCCGTTCCCTTTAACGGAACGATCTGCAAATTGAATCATAACAATGTGGAGTGTTGACAGGAAATCGACCATGTCTGACCACACAGTTGTGTGAGTGGGGATGGGCGTCCACAACAGTACGGGCGACACCAGTCCCATCCAATGTACGGAGTGAAGACGGTAAGTTGCAATGGGCTAGCGTTCAGTTTTGGAATTTCAAATTAGAGTAGTCTGTGGCAATTGTTAGGATGGCTAAAAGTGGCTGGAAGTTAGGCAAAAATATTTCAAAAAATCTTGTAGAGACAGTGTTTGAATAGTGTTTTGATGGTGGAAATGGATTCAGCACCATCAAAAACATTTAGGACACCTAAAATTTTGAAGTTTAATAACTATAACTTGGATTTACAGAAATCCTTGCCGGATTTTCTCTAAATATGACATGGAATTTCTATAACTTTCAGACCAACTCCTCTCTGGTTAGCAAAATTTTTGGGAAATCTGAGTTTAGTCAAGTTTCAAAATATTTTAGTATCATATTTTTTTAGAAAAAATTAACCAACTATTTTTACCATTTGAACAAATTTGCCCCTTGATAGACAATGCCTTTTTTTAAAACTATATGTAAGCTATGAATCTAACATAACACAATTGTGGTTAAGTGAAGAATATTTATTTCACCAAAATGAAGTATAAGAAGATATTCATTTTACTTGAAGATTCGCATAAAGACACTTTCAGCCTAATGAAGTGTAAAAATCAAATTAAGGAATTGCCCCGCGCAAAAAAATTTCAAAAAATCTTGTATCAGTAGAGTTTGAATCATGTTTTTGATGGTGGAAATGGATTCAACACCATCAAAAACCTCTAGAACACCCAAAATCTTGAAATTTAATAGCTATAACAATCTTGAAATTTAACAGCTATAACTTAGATTTACAAAAAAATGGATTTTATCAAAATATGACCGAAATTTCCATGATTTTCGGATTTGATCAAAATATGGCCTGAGTTTCCATGATTTTTAGGGTAAAAAATCAGTGTTATTAGACAACTACAATAGGAAGATCAATGAATGGGAAATTTAAATGGATAAACATAAGAGCTTTCTTATTAATATGTAACCTATTTATCTAATTGAACCTAGAGGCTCATTTTATAACCCAGTACGAAGGGATGTGTAAGTTTGTCCATCCATCTAGTGTCCCTTAAAAATAAAATTAAAAATTAAAAAATATGTTCTAAATAGAAAATAATGTCCACTATAAACTATTTGAAGATCTATGTTAACTAATTTGAAGATCTATTAAATTTTTATGGTTAAGTTTTTAATGGTCTTATTTATATTTTATTTAGCATTCAAAAATACAATTTAAACAATGAAAAATAATAAATTATATTTTGCACTTTAAAAAAGTTTGCACGTGAAGAAATTTGATCCCTTTAAGCTCAAGTTAAATCCATACTTAAAATAGATCTATGTTGGCCTTAGGTAACAATTGATGGCCAATCTCTAAAAACAAGCTATTTGTCTAATCTTAAATGACAATTGATGAGCAATCTCTAAAAACAAAAATTATTGAGAACATAATAGACTATCTTCAAATAACTACTCTTTGCCATAACAAGAAACAATACTTTGCTATGTTGGAAGTAATGTTTCCATGTCATGTGTAGTCATTGTGATTCCCTAGACGTCCTCTGTTGATTCTTATGTAATGAGTTGGAGTCATTATCAAGAAATATGTCGAAGTAAGTGTATTATGTCCTATAGTCATTGTGATTCCCTAGACGTCAACTGTTGATTCTTATGTAATGAGTTGGAGTCATTATCAAGAAATGTGTCGAAGTAAGTGTATTATGTCCTATATATTGTAATTGTTGTGAACAATAATAAAATAGTGTGTAGTTGATTTGTCTTGGAAAAGAATAAAAAAATTAAAAAATAGTGAGAAATTATGTTGGTGTGTGTGTTTTTAAAAAGGGTTGGTGGTTCTGGAAGCCTCGGTGTCCCCGGAACATCAATTTTTGTGTAAGGTCAAATTGTTTGATAACTCTTGAGCACATCAATTTTTGTGTAAGGTCAAATTGTTTGATAACTCGTGAGCACATTCAGTATCCTTACCTCCATCCTATCAACTGAGGGATAGCTGAAAGCTAAATATCCGACAGATGGTGGTTGGTTCATAGGATGGCTGTTACATTTTAAATGGACCTCAAGTGACAGCTCAAAGATGTGGCTGTAAAGAAATAACCGTGTTTGCGAGATTCCAGAGTGGATGTGGGTGCTGATGAAGACCAATCAAACATATATATATTTATTTATTGTTGAATATGTTTTCCATGTAAGCATTAAAGGAGAGTGTTGGAAGTAATGCTTCCATGTCATGTGTAGTTTTATTGTGAGTCCCTAAGCGTCTTATGTAATGAATTGGAGTCATTATCTAGAAGTGTAGAAGTGACTAATATATGTAATTGTTGAAATGAATAATAACACAATGTGAGATTTGTGTTGTGAAAAAAAGATTGCTTTATCCTAATCAACTATATAAGTATTTAATATTATATGAGGTTAAATTAAATATCTACAAATCAAATTTAACGTTTAACGTTTAAACTTTTTAGCTATAGTAGTTGATTTCTAAAAAATAATTAGCTCTTAATATTTTTTTAGCTATAGCAGTTGGTATTTTAAAATTTTTATTATGCTGAAAAAAGATTGTTTTATCTTAATCAACTATATCACTATTTAATTATATATTTATTTAATTTTATATAAGGTTAATTTAAATATTTAATAAATTAAATTTTAAACATTATTTTTTTTTAATTATAATAGTTGATTGGGCTGAGAAGCTTATTCTACAACTCAGTGTGATGTGTAAAGTGTAATGTTCATCGAAAGTAATTTTTCTAAGGTTAAAATATAAAAAATATAAAAATATTTAAATAACTATATAAAATATTTAATATATGTGACTATTTTATTTTTTTTTTTTTATTGTAAAAGGTAAAAATATAAAATTTGAAATTTTACTCAATCACAACTCAGAAGTTCAAACAGTGCCAGTTGCGGAACAGGTCACTTACGATCTGCTTGGGGTCTCACCAGTGAAGTGCTGTGGTTGTTTTGCTGTTAAAGGGAAATTATGATGTTATTGGATCTGCAGTACATATATATATGTTATTAGATTTACAGTAACTAGACATTCAAATTAGATTTAATATTCAAATTGTGTATATGATAACATATATACAGCAAATTGTTTATATGGTAACATATGCACAGCGTTATACTTCACTGCAGAGTACTTACTAATCAAGTGAAGCCTGTAGATGTAATTCCCAGCCACTCTCACTCTCCACCTATCTATCATTTTTATTTAAAGTTGGAGCAAGTTGCAAGGTGCACATATCTTTTATTTCCCTTTGATTTGATGGTGCACAGATACAGCAAATTGTGTATATGGTGACATATACACATCATTATACTTCACTGCAGAGTACTTGATTACTTATTAATCAAGTGAAGCCTGAAGATCTAGTTCCCAGCCACTCTCACCCTCCACTTATATATCATTTTTATTTAAAGTTGGAGCAAGTTGCAAGGTGCCCAGATCTCTTATATATCATTTTTATTTGAAATTGGAGCAAGTTGCAAGGTGCACAGATCTTTTATTTCCCTCTGATTTGATGGTGCACAGATCTTTTATTTCCCTTTGATTTGATCTGATGGACCAATCCTACAGCATTTGATGCTCGGTATGGCCTCTGACACATTGAACATGATACACAAATGTCATTGTCACTGACTTTTCACACCTTCAACAGTTGCATACCATGTGCAATATTTTTGCACCACCGTCAGGGATAAAGAATACTTAGAATCGATCCTTCCAAGTGGTTTGTCTTTTTATATTTTAAAATTTTTTCAATCACTTCAAAATTGTGATTGAAGTTTTTTATTTTATAATTGAAAAATATAATTGTTAAATATATATAATATATATATTTATTATTATTATTATTAGTTCGAGAATTTATTATTATTTGGTTGTCAAATTAGTAATGATGATAATAATTATGGGATTTTGTACTTAGTTAAATTCAATGGCTCCCATACACTGTGCTGTATTGATGGAGCTACAACTCTACAAATATTGATAGACTTTGACTCATCACTATTATTCAAGTAAAATCACTCCACATAAAATGACCTACTATTACTCCATAAAAAGATAGGTTTTCACTTGTACGAGAGACCTTTGTGTATCTGGCCATTAACAAGCTCTTACCCAAACAAATGCAAGTTTAAATCATCTTCCATAACCATTAAATAGATATATTTTCTTTAAACTATTTATGTTTACAAATTTTTTTATTTTTTGATCTTATAATATAAATTTATTTTAAACCTTGTGATTTTAAGAGGAATCAAATTTGTTAAGGTGTAAGATCTTTGATTAGTTAATTTTATAATTATATTAATTCATCACATAAAATAGAAAAATATTACACCTTAATTTTGATCCTATTTTAGTAAGTTCTATTTTAATATAAATATCCTCTCACCATTAGGTTTAAAATGAATATATCTTGTATATTTTGATTTAATATAAATATAGTCTCCCCTATTAAGTTTTAATATGAATATACTCTTTACACACATCAAATTGCGAAAATAAAATCACATAGATTTTATGGATTATAAATCATCACTTTCATTAACCAATATGCCAATCATTCAACTTAATGAAGACTTATCACACAACTTTAACCAACCAATTTATCACATATTTTGGGAAAATTTCCAAATGAAAACTCCATAATTTTAGTTAATAATTGTCAGAGTGCAAAAACACCCACGGATCAGAGTGGAAGATCTAACAACCCTTTACAAAGAGAACAAACCAAATTGAAGAACTAAGAAAATACTTCAATGCTTGAGGAAAAATGATGTACATCAACCTAATTTGTAGGAGCAGTTAAAGCTTCTAGTGATAGCTAGAAGATACGTCTTACAACCCAAGAGATAAGGATGCTACGTAATCTTATGAGTTTCAAGGCTTCTTTATTAGAACTCTAACAACCCCCCATAAGCAAAATGTGAAGAAAAAAAAGAATGGGTCCTGAAAATGAGGCATGCTTAGGTACCCACATGCAACGTCTCATATGTGGAGAAAGACAGAAAAACCCATAGGAACCGCGCCCCCGGCCCCCAAAAGAGAGTACATAAAAAAAAAGAGAAAAATGAGGAGGTGAAGGAAGGAGGGCTCAAGATGAGCCCCCAATGACAACTTCCATCACTCCAAGAATTTGTCTTAACTTAAGAAACCTTGGTGATGACAAGGAATTTGTGAAAATATCTGCCACTTGTTCTTCAGTAGGTACATACTCCAAGCTAAGAACACCAGCTTGAATAAGTTGGCAAATGAAGTGCATATGGATCTTAATATGTTTAGTCCTTTGATGCTCCATAGGAATCCTAGAAATATGTATTGCACTCTAATTATAACACCAGAGAAGGGCAGGTTGATCTTGTTGAATGCCAAACTCAAGCAATAATTGTTGTAGCCAAATAAATACTTGACTTGCAAGAATTGCAAATTGATACTCAACTTTTTCTATAGATAATGCAATCACTAACTGTTTATTGCACAATAGGAGCATAAATAAGATAGAAAAACAATTTAGAGGTGGACTTTTGATCATTCACTAATCCAACCTAGTTAGAATCTATGAAACCCACAAGCTTAGGAGAACCAACATTATATTGAATACCAAAATTGGAAGTGCCTTGAATATATATCAAAATATGCCTTTTTTCTTTCTAATGACTTTGATGAGGATCCTTAGAAAATATAGAAAGAAACCCTACCGCATAAGCAATGTTAGGTTGGGTGTGTGTCAAACATAGTAGACTACCAACCAATTGGCAATATAATGTAGGTTCCACGTATGGTGAGGCACAACTGATGATAAGAGTAACAATGGACTGAAAAGGAGTAGGTGCAAACTTACAATTAGCCATGTCAAAGCACTTAAGTAAATCATGCATATTTTTGCTATAAGATGGTGATCCATTTTGAAGATTGGCAAACTTGCAAACCAAGAAAGTAATGTAGTAGACTAAGATCTGTCATAACAAACTGTCCCACCAATGCTTTCTTAAAATTTTGAATCATAGATGAAGAACTCCTTGTGGGGATCAAATCATCCACATGTACAAAACTAGAAACACTAAATCAAAACCTTGTCTTTGAGTGTAAATTGTAGGATTAGAATGACAAAGGTTGAACCCAAAAGAAAGCAAAAAACTATTGATATTCTCATACCAAGCTTAGTAGAGCTTGTTTAAGACCATACAAGGAATGTCAAAGCTTGGAAACAAGTTAAAGATCTTGCAAAAAACCATGGGGTTGTTCCACATAAATCTCCTCATGTACATCTCCATGCATAAAGGTACTCTTTATATCCATACGATAAATTGATCAGCCTTGGGATGTAGCTAGAGAAAGCACAAGATGCATAGAATCCATCTTGGCAACATGGGAACAAGTCTTAGAATAATTGATCCCTTCAACCTATGAAAAACACTTAGACACAAGACATGTGTTATGTTTATTAATAGAGCCATCTACAACATATTTGGTTTTGTAAACCCACTTGCAACAAACCAACTTATGCCCATTTGGAAGAGGAATAAGATCCCACGTATGATTCTTCATCAAAGAGGAATAATCATTTGTTATGCCAACTTCCCACTCAATTATTCCAACAACATCGAAAAACTATTGTGGATCTTCTAAAATGGCACTACACAAAAGAGAGAGTCCTTTTGAATGTGGTTGATTTGAGGCTAATAACTAAAATTAGTTGAATCATATCCATATCTATCATATTGCTTTCTCTTATGAAGGCTCCTTCTTAAGGATTCATCTAGAATAGGCTACTCCTAATTTGACTGATAAGGTTTTGATGGTGTTGTTGTTAGATTTTCTTTTGGCTAAGGAAATTAAATAAAAGATTCCTCTTCTTCTAAATCTACAAAAGCATCATAATGATTAGAACCACTATCAATAGTTAAAGATGAGGAAGGAGGGGAAGAGGATCCGAGATTTTTGTTCCCATCAAAATGAACATCTCTTTAGAAAAATACTTCCTTAGAGGTAGGATCAAAGAGTCGATAAGCCTTCATGTCCTCACAATAGCCAACAAATATCAGTTGTTGACTCTTCTTTTCCATGCCTTCATGCTTTTTATATGGAATTAATGCCCAAGTAGGACTTCCAAATACCCTAAAAGAAGAGAAATTATATTTGTCATATGCATAAGCTTCCACTAGAGTCATATGTTTAATTTCCTTATGAGATGTCATATTTTGAAGATAATTGACACAATTAACAACATCAATTGAGAAGATAGGTGCCAAGGTCTTAGACTGAGTGATACAATTTTCCATCTCTTTGACTATTTGGTTCTTCCGTCTAGCAACACCATTTTGTTGAGTATAGGGAAAAAAGTGTTGAGGAAGAACGCTACGTTCTCTATAGAATTCTTGAAATGCCTTATTGACTGTTGGGCCTCAGTTTTGTCTCATTTTTCACTCAAACCCTCTCATGCTATTGTTTCATTAAATGATTATTGTTGTAAGTATTTGTTACTTCCTTTTGTTTTAATGAGATTAAAATACCATTAATGGAAGTTTAATAAAGGTTTGTATGTTGCAGGTTAAAGTTGATTTGATCACGTTTTGAACCTACACTTACCTGCCTGCACTGTGCAACAGATTCCTACACCAATTTAGTTCTTATAGCTACCTGCACTAGTGCAAGTTTTACAGCGTGCCTCCACCAATTTGGGGCTTTCATACATTGACACATTTATGGGAGAATATGAAAGAGGTTTATGATCAAAATGTCATTTGAACAATTCTATATAAGCCAAGACACACCCATGTCATACAGATTTATATTTAGAGAATAATTAATGCTACAACCCCGAATTTGTAGCAGTTTCTAGACTTCCTATTTACACCTCGATTTCTGTGTCGATCATAGTGAATCTCATAATTATGAAACATGGGTTTTTCTCCCAGCATAGGAAATTGAGTAAGCCTTAGGAATTTTTCCAAAATTCGTAATGGTTAAGGAGATATGAAGGGGGTTTTTGAGGAAGTTTGTTAAAAATACCAACTTTTCCAGAATTCTAGAAAATGCCCAGATTTGGGAAATTCGTGGTAAATCTCCATTATTTCAGTAGGGAAATGGTTGTACTAATATTCTATTAATGATAATTAGTTGGGATTCAATCCCCATGATGTTTGCAAAGGATTGGCTTATTTTATGCCAAGTTTAGAATGTAAAAAGATTATAAAAGAAGAGCTATGGCTCCAAGCCTAGCTAATTAATTAGTCAATCAATTAAGCAGAGTGCAGAAGCATGCATAACTAGGGGTTAGTGCACATCAAAGGAAGGTGCAAAAGGGTAGAGGAGTTGTCCCAATGTAGCCTCACGTAGTTCATAATTGGTGGATCGCTCCTCCTACTTGCTAGGATTAGCTGATGTCTGCATTATGTAAAAGACTGTTTTCAATAATTAATTGAGGCAATTTTTATCCATGTTCTGTCTACTTATTTATTGCATCTAATGATTTTGATTTTTGTGTGAACCGGGCACTCAAAGAGGGTGTGAGTTGGCTGGGTTGGTTGCCAGACCAGCTCAACACCGCTCTCATCTTTTAAATAGCATTTCAATTCTTGTTTGTTTGTTGTGTGAATTTGATTTCTTTATAATTTCTTTCTGCCTTCGATTGATGTTATCTAACTTTCTGCAGATGTTTTATTCCCAAAAATTAAGCCGATTTGATGCAATGCATTATTCCAAGTTTTAAGGTTAATTTGAGTTACTGCAATTTGTTTCTATTCCATTTGCTGCATTATTAATTATACTTGCACTTGAAATATTTTAAACAACGATTGCGCCCTTCAGATTGTCCGAATCCATAATATCGGCTCTGCGATTATGAGCTCTAACTCTAGTTCTGTAAATTAATGCAGATCTAGTAATTTATATTTAAAGTTGCGATTTTTACATTTGTTGAGCCAATATTTATAAATATGGAAACTACATGTTTGAATTGATAAATTCTTAATTAATTTTATGGTTTCCTTTAACTTCTGGATTGTTCTTACACATAATTAGTGCAAGCACATTACAATATATAGTAGTGCAAGCAGAATTAATATAGGCAGAATTAGTGCAAGCAGAATAGTTTGAATTTCTTTTGAATTTATTCCAACATTTACAGTCTTTTCGTTATTGTGTCAAAACCATTTGATTTCCAGTTTTTATTTTCCTTTTGTTTACTTGAAATTAGAATTTCCTTTCGCATTGATTTCTTTTACTTTCCCGCATGCTTTTAATTGTTTGGATTGGTGTTTCTTGCACTAGTGCAGGATTACATTTATTTTCAAGATTAATCGCAAGATAAATAGAATTTGTTTTGCAGGTTACCAGGGAATCTATATGGCATTTCCAGTGTTGTGTCTCGAAGTTCACGAAATCTCCAGATTGACAAATTAAATGTTGGTACATTTATAGACCGTATACTTCACCCGACATTTTGGCGCTGTTGCCGGGGAGGTGCGTAGGGGATTGACCTTGGTGACCTGTTGCATTTGGTTTCTATACCTTCACCTAGTTTCTCTTGCAATTTTATGTTCTTTGAACTTATTTCTTTCCTGCATTTTTTTTTAAGGTTTCTCATTTTTCTGCTTTCACTAGTGCAAGCACGTTACAATATACAGTAGTGCAAGCAGAATAGTTTGAATTCCTTTTGAATTTATTCCAACATTTTATTGTGTCGGCACTGCTTCATTTCCAGTTCTGATTTCCCTTTTGTTTACTTGCAATTAGAATTTCCTTTCGCATTGATTTATTTTACTTTCCCGCAAGATTTTAATTGTTTGGATAGGTGTTTCTCGTACTAATTCAGGATTATATTTATTTTCAAGATTAATTGCAAGATAGACTAGAATTTGTTTTGCAAGTTACCAGGGACTCTCTTTGGCATTTCTAATGCTGCATCTTAAAGTTCACGAACTCTTCGGATTGACAAATTAAATGTTGGTACATTTATAGACCCTATACTTCACCCAACATTTTGGCACCGTTGTCGGGGAGGCGCTTAGGGGATTGACCTTGGTGACTTGTTGCATTTGGTTTCTAGTCCTTCACCTAGTTTCTCTTGCAATTTTATGTTCTTTGAATTTATTCATTTCTTGCATTTTTGCTTTAAGGTTTCTCATTTTATTTAATGTTGTAAGAACCCCCCACCCACCCTACACACACACACACACACACACATACACTATTCATGTGCTAACAAATGTACCAGTGGTCTTGTTGAAGATAGAAAAATCGTATTTTGAGGCATTTTTCAATAAAAAAGTTTGAGGCTAAAATTAATCATTCAATGCACCTATTTTACTGATTAGTTGGAAGAAACATTCAAAGAAGGAGTCTCGAAGTAGTACATGGAGAACCTCTTTTAGTTTGGTAAGAAATGGAAAACATTGTTACTTTTGAATTCCCTATCAAAGATCTAGGAGTGGATGAAATGCATAATATTTCCCCATCTACACTACCAAAATTTCATGGTTTAGAAAATGACGACCCAGATACATTCTTATTTGAGTTTGAAGTACTTTGTAGAGGATATGGTTCTTGTACTAATTCTCAAAGGTTGGAAGTGTTTCCTCTTACTCTTAAAGGAGAAGCTCTCTGATGGTTCATGAGCCTTGGTGGGAATTGCATTCAAACATGGGAAGACATGAAGAATGTATTCTTAGAGAAATATCAAAACTATTGCCAGGCCGGTGGAGATATTTTTGGGATAACACAAGGGGAAAATGAAAGTTTGGAGGACTATGTGGAGTGATTTAGATACAACCTCCAAAAATCAAAACATAAGAATTTGGTAAAAGAGACCTTGAAAACACTCCTACTCAAAGGAATCATAGACGAATTTTTAGAACCTTTAAATCTAATAGGAGCAGGTGATGTTTCTCACTTACCATATGATGATGTTTGTAAATTATGCAATAGTTATTCAAGAGGAATCTCCAAGATTGGTAAGAATTCTCGAGAACCTTCTTCTCAATTTTTGGAATCAACTACAAAAATAGGAGCTACAAAATCTTGTCTCAATTTACAATTGGATGATTTGCAGGAAGAATGGAAGAAGTGCAAGGAGGATCATTCAACAAATTATTTTCCATCACTGTTGGGGTTCCAACAAGTATTTAAGGAATCAAGTAAGGAAATAAATTAACTGCCAGGTATAACTCAAAACTCATCATCATTTAATATTTATTGTCCCCAATAGGTTCCTAAACACATCTACAACCCTACAATTCCATGGAAAACTTATAATCCTCCTTTGATTCAATACCCCACCTTATGGCTGTAATGGCCCTCTCCTTGGCCCTCATCCTTGAGCCAGATATCTCCATGGCCTCAAGAATTGTTTGGATCTTTTTCTCTAGGGAAATATCCCATTCAAATTCAATCATATGAGCACCAACAACAATCACAATTTCTTTCCAATACACCATTATGTTATCCTCCTCCATGTTCCCAACTGCATGTGCAACCTTATCTTGACCCTAGTCCATACCCTCATCCATATCCTAACCTTAATCCATACCCTCATCCATACCCTAACCCTAGTCCATGCTCCCATCCATACCCTAACCGTAATCCCAATCCAAACCCTAATCCAAACCATCAAGTTGCACAACAGTTTGAACCTCCTATTCTTTCTATTGATTCCCATATTGAACAAGATGTTACACCTTCCATATTGGGAAATGGAATGAATTTGGAAACTTCCCCCATTATCACAGAACATTTACCTCGGGATGATATAATTCAAAGACCACCTGAGGATCAATCTTTCATTGGAACTTGTTCTGAAATTGTTGTTGAAACTCAAAGCCCTAGAATCTCTCTCAACCTTTCTTGTCAATTTGAAAATCAAATATTTGAGCCTAAACTTGAGGGATTTATCTTTTGTCTTTCACCAGATTTTTTGTGCTTACCGGAGAATGACTATCAAATTGTGGAAGACTTTCATCAGTTAGAGAATCATAAATACGTGGATTCCATTAAATCCTGGTTTAGAGCAGCCATTAACCCATCTTATTTCTTCATCATTCAAAAACTCTTGGTACCATGTCAATTAAAGAAACTTGTTTCTCACGCTTTGGTATGTATTGAAGTTTATTCTTTAAAACTAAGTGTGAGTATAATCAACATTTTTTTATGCACATGGCTTCATTGGAAGTACGCCTAAACTTAAAGGTGATATTTCTTTCTTTAAAAATAGGGTAGGATAATAGGAGAATAATGAATAAAAATGCATAACAACACCCATGAGCTTGTGATTCCATAAAAGCACAACTTTTGAAATTTTTATTATTACGCAGTCTCATGGTAAAACTTGTCAAAAGTACTTTACACTTAACGCTTCATATTTTTAAAGTGACTTTGATTGTGGATCAATATGTATTGTTATAAGTTACATGTAATACTTTTCTCTTATTCTAACAAACTATCATCCAAAAAATCTTTTCAAGTCCCTCTTTGAAGGAATCAATGAAAAACCTCTTATGGTGGACCACGTTTCCAAAACCCTAATAAGCTTTCATAAAGAACCCTAGCATGATAAACTCAAGGAATCTTTTAGGTCATTATATGAGATGCTTTTTAATAAAGTTCTTAGGGTAGCATAGCCAACTAGTAAAGAGTAGTAATTAAAAGCTTTTCACGCCATCCTACACTCTTAAGGAGTAGACTTGCTTCCCCACCTCTTAAGTAACCTATATGAGGTTAATCATAATGACAATTTTTTTGTTAAAACATAAACGAATTAATTGAGGTATATGGGGTCTCATTGCGAGCTGGCCTACTATGATCATGGGTCCTATGGAGAATGACATTACCAAACTAGTCACTAAGCCAGGGTAGTGACTTTCAGTTGAAAAACTGGAAGACAAGAGGTCTCATCGTGAGCTGGCTTGTCCATTCTTGTTAGTTCTCATGAATGGCACTGTCGATACCTAGTTACCAAGCTAGGACAACAACCTTCAATTAACTTCTAAAAAATAGAAGAAAAGTAAAATATTCTTAAATGACTCTAAATCTATATCTAACAAGTGGGTAAAAAGCATTTCATAAGGTTAAAAGGTATCCCTATCGAGGCTATGGACGCCTGCTAGCAGCAGGGCCATGCCTGTGGTATTAAAGTTAACTCTACACTATAATTTACATGGTTGATTTTGCTTTCCACTCACTATCAATCTCTTTGAGAATGGCTTTAAAATGATTTTTTTGTTATCCCTTGGAGTTGTATCTTTTTGCAATGATTTTTTATGGATGTTCGGACCCTTAGTGCAGGTAATTCATTGTGCTCGGATAAGACGAGATTTAGCTATACATGGGTAATGGTAAAATAATCATTATGAGTAGGTATTACTATGTCTACCTGTAACATCATATCTTTTAAATCACATCACTCATGTTTATAATGAGGATGTTAAAGTGAAACTTTTGATTACGGATGCCTCCGAGATATTATTTTTGAAAATTTTAAAAGTTGTCTATTTTTCTCAAATAATAACACCATCCTTGCAATTTAGTTTTCCCATCGCAGTTTTCGTTTTAGGTTTTCTTTAAATTAGTTTAATTAAATAAAGAGTCTAGCAGACACTCTATTTTTAAGAGCAAGCTTTATTAAGTGCAGGAAATCTAATCATGCAGAATTGCAGCAACATCACTATGAATGTTTATAAATGTTTCTAATTTTGTTTTTTTGCAAAGGATTAATAGTACCAGATGTTCTTGCATGAGGACATGCAATATGTTCATACAAATTTATTAGAAAAATAATTTATGATAGAGCCCCAAATTTGTAGCAATTTCCAGACTGCCTATTTACACCTCGATTTCTGCATCGATCATAGTGAGTCTCATAATTCTGAAACATGGGTTTTTCTCCCAACCTAGGAAATTGAGTAAGACTTTGGCCATTTTCCAAAATTCATGATGGTTAAGGAGATACAGAGTAGGATTTCGAGGAAGTTTGTTAAAAAAATCGACTTTTCCAGAATTCTAGAAAATGCCCAGATTCGGAAAATTCGTGGTAAATCTCCATTATTTCAGTAGGGAAAAAGTTGTACTAACATTATATTAATGATAATTAGTTGGGATTTAGTCCCCATTATGTTTTCCAAGGATTGGCTTGTTTTATGCCAAATTTGGAATGTAAAAGGATTATTAAAGAAGAGTTATGGCTCCAAGCCTAGCTAATTAATTTAGTCAATCAATTATGAACACGGGAGAAGCATGCACAGACAAGCACAACGCAAAATGGAGGAGAAGTTGTTCCAATGTAGTAGCACATGGATTTCAATGTGGAATGTTTCTCCTACTTGCTGGGATTAGCCAATGTATGCATTATGTAAAATATTGTGTTTTTTTAATTAATTGAAGCAATTTTTATTCATGCTTTGTCTATTCATTTATTGCATCTAATGATTTTGATTTCTGTGTGAACCAGGCACCCAAAGAGCGTATGAGTTGGTTGCCAGACCAACTTGACATCGCTCTAATATTTTAAATAAAATTTCAGTTCTTGTTTATTTGCTATGTCAATTTGATTTCTTTACAATTTATTTCTGCCTTCGATTGATGTTATGTAACTTGTTGCAGATGCTTTATTCCAAACTTAATTTGATTTGCTGCAATCCATTATTCCAAGTTTTAAGGTTAATTTGAGTTACTCCAATTTGTTTCTATTTTATTTGTTGCATTATTAATTATAATTGCACCTGAAATATTTTAAACAATGACTGCACACTCTAGATTATCTGAATCCATAAGATTAGCTCTACCATTATGAAATCTAACTCTAATTCTGTAAATTAATCCAAACCCATTCATTTATATTTAAGGCTGCGATTTTTACATTTGTTGAGCTGATATTTATAAATACAGAAGTTTGAATTGATAAATTCTTAATTAATATTATGGTTTCCTTTGACTTATACATTGTGCTTACACATAATTATTGCAAGCAGATTGTTACACAGAATTAGTGCAAGTGGAATGTTACACAGAATTAGTGCAAGCAGACTTTCTGCTTGCACCAGTGCAAGCACCTTACAATATACAGTAGTGCAAGCAGAATTAGCACAGGCAGAATTAGTGCAAGCAGAATAGTTTGAATTGCTTTTGAATTTATTCTAGCATTTAGAGTCTTTTTGTTATTGTGTCGACACTGGTTGATTTCCAGTTTTGATTTCCCTTTTGTTTACCTGCAATTAGAATTCCCTTTCTCATTGATTTCTTTTACTTTCCCAAATGCTTTTAATTGTTTGGATTAGTGTTTCTTGCACTAGTGCAAGATTACATTTATTTTTGAGATTAATCACAAGATAGACTAGAATTTGTTTTGCAGTTTACCAGGGACTCTCTCTAGCATTTCCAGTGCTACGTCTCGAAGTTCATGAACTCTCCGGATTGACAAAATAAATGTTGGTACATTCATAGACCCTATACTTCACCCGAAATTGAGCTAATCATAATCTTGTGGGCTCTTCTATGATCTAACTGGCTTGCAATTGAATATTTACATGTGTTTGGATATTCCAAGATGATCCTGGATTGGGTACAATTGAAAACAAAATTTGGACCACCTTCCCTTAATTTTCGGATGTAGTGCATAAGATCTTTGATGAATACGTTTCAAATCTTGGCCTCTAATAGTGTCTATAGAGAGTAGAATTAAGTGGTAAATCTCCTATCAAACAAGGGATGCAACTATGTGCCAAGGAGGATTTTCTACTCAGTTTTCAACAAAGGAATTTGTTGGTGATGACAGATCCACCAACATGTGAAGCGGATCTCCCCAATAAGAAGTCCCAGTTAGACCTCAAATTGATTGGTGTAGGAGTCCTAGTAGTGGGTCATAAATCAATGCCTTAACTGTGATGTCACACAGAGGCAAGTAAGATAACTCTGTTAGTAGTAGGGGTGTGACCGTTGCAATGAGTCAAGGAAGGTGCATGAGAGGTCCTAACACAAGTGGGTTGGGATGAGTGTGCCCCTTGGCAACCTGTAACAATACTTAGCTGGAAAGGGAACACACAAGCGAAGATGCATAACAAGTTGGAAAGCAAGTCAACCAACAATCCAAGGTGATGATTAAACCAATAGAAAATCTACAACAAGATTCATATAATTTCATACAAAGTAATGTTTACACAACTACGTAAGGTAAACAACATACATTACTACAGAAACATGAACAGTCCAATTGCAATAACAACGTATGCATGAAAACGTGTTGGCTCTTATTATATAAAGAAGTGTAAGTTCCAATAATACAATACATTCATGTAAACCTACTAGCCCCAACAGTGGAAAATTATAGTCACATTTGCCTGCTACTACAAAGAGATGAAATATCTCAATGCAGTGGAGAAGCCAAGGTGCGTTACAATAATGTCTAAGCTCTTTCCAAGATAGTCTTATCGGAAGCTTGGTTGACCAAAATCCTATACAATGAGTTATGCGAGACTATTTATAGGAAAGGGTGGGGTGACCCTTGACATTCCCCTTTATGACAATTCAACTACCCTCATGACTCTTCACCTACTCTATGATTGTTACATCCACTATTGACACTTGAATTACACTAGAAATGACATAACATTACAAAGAACATGTACCCATGTGAACAAAAATGGCTTTAGCAAGCTAAAATAAACATCACCCTGACCTAGACAACTATAGAAGTTCAACTGCTTGACATCCTTATGCTGATCAACAATAACATATTGATGCTAGGATTTCTAGTCCTTGATAGTGTCTGTTTCTTCCATTGTGACATCTGTCTGAACCTAAACCTTGTCTCCATAGAAACTGGGTACACTACTCGAGCTGCTCTTTCCATCTCGTCTGAAAGCATGCACATCATTGTCTTCAATGTGGCTGGACCAGCAACATACTTGCATATGATGTCTACACTAATAGGAAAGTCTGGGCTGGTAGCGATGTGCATCAACTCGTCGAAGTATGAGTCAAGCTCTAGCCAAACCTTCTTCTTGGTCTTCAGTTGTGTGAGAGTCTGAAGTGATGGGATCACATGCGTGCACACCACAACATCCATGCTCTTGAATACTCATGCATGGGAAGCCTATATGTTAGTGATGAGTTGCGAGAGGTCCTCATAGTTACAGATCTGACTCCGGATATGTGCTTGCGGCTCAACCACATTTTCCCTCATCATATTTGGGAAGTGAAGTGGGGCTCCTTTGTACTTCATCATCCATGTTTTTATGTAATCAACAGCAGCATGCACGTTTTTCAATATGCGTAAACTTCTAGCACATCGTTGCTGCCATCCGTTGAGATGGACGACTGCATTGTGGATGGTACCAAACTTGGAGTACAATGAACACATAACTGTGTCAAGAGATAATACTTCATCTAATATTGCCTTCTTTGGTTTAGCTCAGGTGGACATTGTCACCAAGTCTCCTCCTTGTTGGGCCACCTATAGTTCCTTCGCCATTCACTGATTGTTAGCTATCAGAAAGTGAACACTTGAGCTAGTCACTTCGACATACACTTTGGTTGCATCGACCAAGACAACTGGATGCTTGTGCACATCAGTCACATTGACTCGCTCCTCAACTTTCACAGGATATGTTTGATCCTCTGGAGTTGGTACTCTGTGACACTACACAACTCTGTGATGAGATTCATCAAAAGTGATTTTGTGCATCTCTCCTTCTAGTTGACCACCAAGGATCTCAGTGCCTCCTTAGTCATTTGAGACTTGCTCATCATCTGGATGCATTGAAGTGGGTGAGTTGACCACTTTTTGGTGATGAATGAGGTTGGTGTCTTGTTCCAACTCTTGCTGCTCCATGTCTACATCCAACTGTTGAAGTGCTTGTTATATCTCTTGAGCAAAGTCTCGCTCCTGTGATAGTTCACCCTATTCACCTTATGCTAGTTGTTCAGATGAATCAACTACTTATACGGGAGCTGCTTCATCTATCTACACATGTTGTGCGCGCTACTATATTTGTTGATGTTGTGCTTCGCTCTCTTTTTTGTCCAACTCTTGTTCTTTTTGGAGTTGCTCCCTCAGCTCGTGCAACTCCTACTCTACCTTTGTGCAATTCGCTTGTTGTGTTGCTACCACTTTGCCTAAATATCCATATATTCTTGTTCTACAAGTGGCTCTACTCAAAACTTGCAACTTTTATCCTCCTCCATGCAATCGACAATCTTCCTCTTCCCTTTGTCATGCAAAGGTATGCTTGGCTTTGCTTCCTCTATTGTTGTTGCTGCTACCACCGCTAGTATTGGTCCTCTCCATGATGTTGCTTCATGTTGCTTCGTTAACCACTACATAGCAAAGCCAACCTGTTCATTGGGTCTGGAGGAATTGTAGCAATACCTCCATGAGTCCTCCTCAACCTAATGAAATGCCCCATGGATCTAGTTGAACTGAAATCTCATGCAGTGATTCTTCACAATGAAATGTGTGGCATACAAATTGAGTCTTCATAGGTTGAACAAGTACTTCTTCATCTATTCTACTTCGACATCCGCTTGCTTGATACTCCAGATCTCATATATACCAATCCCCAATGGAAGAGTGCACCAAGGCACCTTCTTATTTCGTTGTAATCTAACTGTCAATCCTGCTGAGATGTGATATGCCACTTCTTGCATGACAATTACATCGAAGGCATACTTGGGTAGAACATGCAGAGGCTTCTCCACACTAAACATTCAGATGAAAGTGTCAGACGGTGCGGCATACCAATCTCCAATTCCTAACAACGCCTCAATTTCTTCCTTTGACATTCAGGGTGGGTCCTGCTCGAATATCGTCTTGTACACTAGGGTGACAAAATGGTAAGAAAATCATGTGATTATTTCTTTGAAGCTACATTCAGACAACAACTTGACATATTTGTTCACAACAGTCTTTGTTAGTGACCATGCCCACTCCAAGCCCGAGAACTCATGTCGGGCACAGACTGCATCTAGGATGTAGGTGGACATGGAAATCTCTACATGGATACCTTCGGGTGAGTGTTGAGCCTTCGTGACTTGCTCCTTCAGCTGATGAGGTAGTATGCTGAACTAGTTACATGGTTTTCCTTCTCTAGCCCTGATAGATAGCCTTACTTTTTTTGTGACTTAGGAACCCAACCAGGTGATTGAAAAATAGTGTTTTGTGTAGATCAAATCTCCCTTTGCGTGAAACTACTTTTTTCCATCCTCTTATCACAATCGTAGGATTTCCTCCTACAAGTCCTAATATCAAATTCTCCTAACACACTTTGTCCATGGGACACCTACAATTAACTGACACCCCCTCACATAATCTCTTATTCATTCATTTCCATGCACTTTGACCTAGTTCTCCCTTTTGATTCCCTCACACTCCCAAACACTCCTCAACATGCATTGACACTATCTGGCATATTTAAACACACCTTTTCATTACTTTGAAAGCCATGGAACTGCTTAATTATCATGCCCTCATAACTACCATTATTTTCTTTTAGACTTAGGAACCCAACCAAGCATTGCCTCGACTACAACAACTTTACCAAGATACATTTACTACAACTAGACAATGCCTTGTTCCCCTAATGGCCTATAACTCATCTTAGGCTTCTCATGTCCAATCTAAACTCATCCCACTTAACAAGTTACTAAGTGAAGCTTCACATCCAACCATGCCCATAAAACAACTAAGCAACATAGTTTGCATCTTCACATGCCATAACATCTGGCACATATAACAACCCATTGGCACTACATGGCACACATTATTATCCCTTGCATTCCTTAGCATGATTTGTCACTCCCTAACAGACCCTAGCACTCCCTAACATGCCCTGACACTCTAGCATGCCTTGGCACTTCCTAGCATATAACCTTGTCACTTCCTCCTTAACATAATTAGAACATGCTGACACTTCCTATCACATAGTCTTATCCATCAATTTCCATGCATTTTGAACTAGTTCTCCCTGGTGTTCTCGTGACACTTCTTGACACACACTGGCACACCGTAGGACTTGGCACATCTTGGCGTGTCGCCCTAGCACCCTAGCATTCCTTGGAACTACCTAGCATACCTTGTCACTCCCTCCTTAGTACACCTAGAATTCGGTGACAATCCCTAACACACCCACTTTTCATTCATTTCCATGCATTTGGAACTAGTGCTCCCTTGTTTTTCCTTGACACTCCATAACTCTCCCTAGCATGCATTGGCACACCTCAGCACCTAGCACATCTGTGCATGTTTCCCTAGCCTCTAGAATGCCTTAGCATTGCCTAACATACCTTGTCACTCTCTCCTTAGCACACCTTGAAATCAATGACACTTCCTGTAACAAACTCTTAATTGTTCATTTTCATGCATTATTTTCACCTAGTGTTCCCTTGTGTTTTGCTAATGCTCCCTAACACTTCCTAACACTACTTGGCACACCTTGGCACCTAGCACATATTGCCTGCATGTCACTCTGGCATGCTAGAATTGTTTAGTGATGCTTAGCATACCATGTCACTCCCATCTTACCACACCTAGAACTCATTGACACTCCCTGTCACACATTCTTATTCATTCATTTCCATCTATTTTGACCTAGTGCTCCCTTGTGTTTCCCTAGCACTAATTAACACTCAACACACATTAGCACACCTAACTACAATGAGTTTCACTAACAATCAATCCAAAAACCATTCTAGAGTCTATCTAGTTACTTTTTCTTCACTAAGATATTAAGGTTAGATTTATTGTATAGTGTTCAGTGTAAAATATTACTAGGTGTTTTAATCGCATTAGTTGGAAAGTGGCTAAGCCACAAGCATGATGGTAAGGTTCTTGAATCTTGGACTATAAAACTAACCAACAAATATATGAATATAACATCTTTGGGAAATTGTAGTTATCTAAAGAGATTCATGGTAGTGATTTTTCCATTGAACTAGACCCAAGAACTCGATTTTTAATTAGATGCAGAGAAGTGGTAGTTTGATGCAGTAAATGTCAAATGTACAATTCAAAAACATGATGGAGGCTTACCTCTGACATTAGAATTTAGTTTTTTATCTTCATGGTGCAAACCCCATGATGTCCAAGTGTGACACCTTCCTTGCAACAACACCCTTTCAGTAGTTACCCAGTGACTTCCTTACCTTTGATTTCCCTCTCCTCATCATATTCACTCTCAGTTCCTTGTCCCAAACTCTCCTCTCACTGTGCCCTTTTGCTTCCTTTTCTCCTTATCCAAATTTCTCCTCTCTTTCTTCTTCTCACTCCATCCTTCTGGTTAGTTAAGGCTTGGCTAACTAGATTCTCCCTTTCCTGCCATTTGGCCTCCCATTTTCTCCCCATCTGTCATTTACCCTCTTCCTAGGTCTGTTTTAGAATCAAAAAGGTGTGAGGGAGGAGAAAAATCCATTCATGTGTGCTAATAGGTTGTAAAATATCTACCCGACCTCATTGACTGCATCAAGGCCTGTAAATATTATACGTATGATTGTCTGTGATTCTCTTCTTAGGTCCTCGGTCGAATTATTTTTTCACTTTCAACTATATGAGTCAAGCTATATGCTCTTTAACCGCCCCATTGATAGAGTTCCTTATACTTGTATCATGCCCCTGGTATAAAGACATATATATAGGTTATTATGGTATATGTTGAACTTTGGTTATTACACTCACCTTCAAGTCATTTAGGTTCCATCTAACTCCCCCTATTTAATACAAGTTCATTGAGTTAGAAAAATGTACCATCAATAATTATAAGTGGTTACCTTAAGGAAGGACCATTGGTTGAAGCCTCATCAATGGAGATTGAGTTGACGGTTAGGGTTTTGATTCATTTAGACACTATTCACTATTATAATAGTGAGAATAGAGTAATTATTATGTTCCCCATGTACACAAGGATAACTAAGAAGTGTTTCCTGTAATCATGCAAGTGGCACATAAACATGTACATGAGGGTAGCCACAAAATATTTATCATATTTATACAATGCAAGTTGATAGGAAAATATTTACAATATATATGGGAATGTACTAAGATCAGGACCATTAGCATCATATCTACATACTTTTCACAAGACAATGGTCATTACAACCCCTTAAAAATAGCCATAAGGCATTCCTCTTAAGCATTTCCTTGACCACAAGGGTTTAATTGAAAAACACATAGTTCCTTTAAATATTTTAAGGTTGGGGCAACCACTTCAAGCCCTTAAACTTAAAGATAATCAAATATTTGCAATTTGTTACAATATTAAGTCCATTATGAACACTCCTCATCTTAGAGTTCAGTAGAGAGGGACAATACTTGATTGATGCCAACCTTGTAAATGAACAACTTTGCCTACTCATTGGTTGGACTCTCCACCTCTAGTTGACATCACTAACACAACCAAAATTCCAAGATACCCATAAGATGTGCCCTAAACCCAAGGGCTTAGACTACACCTCCAAAAAATGTACCTTCAACTTCAGATGTCCCAAAACAGTAATATCCTAACCCAATATAGCCTATTTGTTAAATTTTTGTAACTTTCTCCTTAACTAACATTTGTTTTCAACTATTTAATCCACTTACCATATACTCTTTCTTGTTTGCACCCACCTAGTATGCAAGAACAGTTATGATTTTAATACAACCAAGTTAAGAGCACGTGTTTCCTTTTCAATTTCAAAAATTATAACATGTCTATCTCTATAAAACTAACAACAAAATCATTACATAAAAACGGTAAGTTTAAAATTAAATTAAATTATATTATTATTATTATGATAAATACACCAAATATGGAAGAAATGTTTTCAAACACAACCATAAAAAAAAGGTGTTAGTTTGTCAATTAAACTACAACTTATTAAACCATCCTAGATCCATCTAACCCAATCTTTTGAAGCACTGAGAGGGATCCAAACTCTCGATGTGCAAACGTCTTTTTTGGTGCTTGATAGATCTAGGTTAAGATGGATCTAGGCTGGTTATATAATACTATATAATATTTATATTTGTATCCATGTGTCTCTTTCTTATTCCCTCTCTCTATCTCACCCCCAAAACATACACACTCTCTCTCCATATCTATTTATCTCTCCCTCCCTCTTCCTCTTCGCCTCTCTCTCTTCCCTCTATCTCTACTCTCTCAATCACTCCCTTGTCACTCCCTCTCTCTCTTTACATTTCTCCCTCTACGTCTTTCTTCTCCCTTCTTTCTCTCTTCCCCTCTGACCTCATCTCTCTCTCCTATCTCTTAGTCTCCTCTCTCCCTTTCTCTCTCACCTCCCTCTGTCCCCCCCTCCATCACTCTCTCTCTCCTCCACTCCATCTCTATGCCTCCCTCTATCTATCTTTCCCTTCCATTCCTATCTTTATCCCCACCTATTCTCTCTCTTCCCTCCTATATTCTCTCCCTCTCTCTATCCATCTATCTCTTGTCACTCCCTCTCTCTCTCCACCTGTATCTCCCTATGCCTTAGTTCTTTCCTCCCTCTCTGTCTATCCCCCCCTCTTCTTCTCTCTCTCGCCCTTCAACTCCATATCTCCCCCCTCCCTGTCTCTTCTTATGTCTCTCCCCTCTCTCTCTTCCTACATCCTTCTCTCTATCTCCCCCAATCACTCTCTCACTCTCTCTCTTTTTTTCTCTCTCTTTCCAC
>APFE030626671.1:126512-151092 GCA_000404065.3 Pinus taeda
TGAGGATAAAGGGTTTATATATATCTCAAAACTAATTACAAACCTTTTCCTAATAGCTTCAAATAAAAAAATGTTATAAAATTAAATTAAATTGAAATATTTTTATTGTGAAATATGTTATGGTTTTTGGGCATGTGGTATTGATAAGCATTGGTATTTGCCCATGGTATTGTAACAAAGCCAATTTACAAGTTAATAATATCCATGGTAAAGTGGGGGTGAATATCAATGGTTAAGAATCTTTTCATATTGTTATAAAATATTCAGATTGTGAAATAAGATATGATTTTTTTGGCATGTGGTATTGATAAGCCACGGTATTAGCCCATGCTATTGTAACAAAGCCTATTCACAAGTTCATAATATCAATGACAAAGCGGGGGTGAATATCCAAGATTAAGAATCATCATATTCTTATAAAATATTTTGATTTTGAAATAAGTTATGCTTTTTGGGCATGTGGTATTGATAAGTCATGGTATTGTAACAAAGTCTATTTACAAGTTAATAATATCCATGGTAAAGTGAGAATGAATAGCCATGGTTAAGGATATTTTCATATTGTTATAAAATATTTTTGATTGTGAAATAAGTTATGTTCTTAGAGCATGTGGTACTGATAAGCCATAGTATTGGCCCATAGGATTATAACAAAGCCAAATTTTTACAAGTTAATAATATCCACTGTAAAGTGGGGGGTGAATATCCATGGTTAAGAATCTTGTCATATTGTTATAAAATAGTTTGGTCATGAAATAAGTTATGGTTTTTAGGCTTGAGGTATTGATAAGCCATGGTACTCGCTCATGGTATTGTAGAAAAACATATCGACAAGTTAATAAAAAAATCAAAATATAACAAATTGAAGTTTATTATTTTTATTATTAATTGAGCCAACATTTAGAGTTTTGCACTCATCGCCATACTTTTGACTTTTATTACTACTATTACTATTATTATTTAAGTAAGCCCATATTTCGAATTGTTTAGATACTTACATTACACCTACACATTTACTCTATAACCTATAAATATTGTATTTATTGTTTTTTAGGGAGGGAAATTTTAACATTTTTGAAAAAATTCAGCCTTAATTTTGATTTAACAAAGCCCTCCCAGATCCAATCTTCATTTACGTTCTAAAGTAAGTAGTATATTTTCACTTTTCATAGGGCGGAGGGAAAATGAGTAGCACATTTTCACTTATTTTCACTTTTCACCAGGTGGGAGGGAAAACAATATTAAAACAAGTAGTCTATTTTCACTTTTCATAAGGCGAAGGGAAAACGAGTAGCACATTTTGAGTTTTCATAGGGCAGGAGGGAAAATGAAATTGAAGACAGTTGTGAATAAGGTTTTACCAGTAGCAAACTGATATAGAACCCCACCATTGGATCTTCAGTCTAATAATGGTGCCCGGGTATGTTTCATATCTAACCTCACTACAGTTCCACCCCACTTTAGTCTTCTTCCATGCAGGGAGGAGTACACACACCTCAGATCTCTAGTTCAAAATTCATTATTTTTTTCATCCTTGCTTTTAAGTTTATGCTTTAATCTCTGTGCCACACTTTGTTAGTATTTGCAAAGATGGCATTGGCATTTGATGAATTTGGGAAGCCATTTATCATAATAAGGAAGTATAGAAGAAGACCTAAATGCGAGGCTTAGATGTTAAAAATGTCTAACATTGTGGTCACGAGGGATGTCATGAGAATAATGCACACCTCACTAGACTCCAATGGAATAAAAATGACGCTCTAGAATCCCTGCGGTGATGTCATCATCAGTAAGTTCCTATTCCTTTTATTCATTCTCTATTTTTGAAACCGCCCTTAAATTATGAAAATTAGTAGAATTTACTTTAAAACTTGTATGATTATTAACTAAAAATTACTTAAATTTTCTATAGAGATTGAAATAAGCCAATACTTTGTGATCTACTCTCTTTCTCCTTATGCCAATTGAGGTAGATGTTGTTCATATGTCGATGTCTGCCTATTAAAGCTCTTAAAATTGATGAATGTGTTCAGATGTCATTTGGATCATTGGAAGTCTAATGCACATTAAGGGAATTTCAACCCCTAGATTTGTATGTTCCATATTCTATCACATTGGTTCCATTTATAGGTGCATGTTGGTTTTAGTTGTGGGTAGAGCTTGGCATAATAATTTTGGTTAGATTTTCAAAACTTGCTATTTAAAGTAGTTCTCCTATTTTATAGGAGATAAATTTTTAGGGGTTGCATGTCAAACCTAGCTACGTGGTATTGGTCCTTGCATGTAACTTTTGTGCACTTTGAGGATGTGGTACTTCAGTTTACCACCCAAATTCACAGAAAATTACAAAGTAACTGAACTGAATTGTTTCTGTTACTAACTATTTACTATTGTCAGGCATGAAACTATAGATTTATGCAACCTAAATGGACACAACCATTCCATTATTCATGAATCCATAACCTCAAAATTAATTCAGCCATGAAATAAACCATAAAAAAATAACAATAATTCAATACAATTCATATATACATTTAGGAATACTTATCTATCTTCAATTGTTCAACAATTACTTGTAGAAGAGGGAAGTAATATCATAACCATATAATTCAAGATCAATCACAGTTCATATTTTACTTGATCACTCACTTCATCATTGACATTATCACTATTTTGCTTGATCACATGATCCATTGTTAGTAAGATCTTTGTTTGACAATAGACCACACATAAGGGTATGTAGGTGTATTTCCTTATAGTCCATAAGCATCCCTAAAATATAATCTCTTCACGACTATAATTGATGGCCTTTACTATATTGTAGCTAAGCAGTTGCTAAATTGAATATTAAGTTTTGCAAAGGATAGTGAGTAATTTCACTACCTTTTTTTATAAATCTTCCTCCCAAACCTATATTTGTTCCTGGATGGTAGGTACAGACAAAACAACATGATGCCCTTCTTGTCTTCACATTAGTGTTTGTCATGATGCACTCCTTGTCTTCAAATTATTGTTTGTCAAGTCTATGCTTCGAACAAGACATAATAGATCTTTTGACAATACAAAAAAAAACACTTAATACTTGGTGAATAATCTAAAGAAGTTCCTTCATGTTGCTATGCACAAACTTATGGACAAGAACAAGAAAGTGAAAGAGAGTTGTAAAATTTGTTAGAGCATAGATTTGCTACTTATCACTAGATCCATAAATAATGATTCCACAGTGTTAGTAGATAATCATTACTTCAAATAATGATCTTCATATGTCTCGAGTTATTTTTGTTTTATTCCACCTTCCATGGCACTCATCTGTTATGTGGAAGAAATTTTCTGATGCAGGCTGCTAAATTAACCCACCAAATTCATAGGGATCCAATCTACGTTCTTATGTCCAACATCTAATTTCTAGTCTTTAAGCTCTCTCACAATGGTATATATATATTGATGGGCCTTTCCAGAATATTTATATAAACAATTGATCTTTCACTAGATAGAGAACGGAGTTAGCATCCTGAAGTTTTCTATTACAATTTTGTTTTAAAAGAGAGTCCTCTAGTTCTTCTCTCAGGGTTCATCTCAAGCTTCCTTGTTGCCCTTCATGTTCACTTCCATCATTTACTTTGGCTATATATATTTTATGGTTGCCCTAGCTTTGTTGTTTATATGGTTTTAGTGTTGTAATAATTGTTCTCAACATCTTCTTAAAGTTTTCATTTCCTCGATATATGCTTATCCAATTCACATCCACTCCTCCACATACCATTCCTTTTCTCTTTTCGCAACAGGCTTCTGGACATCATATTTCTAGTTCTCATCCTAGAGCTGCTTCTCTCCCCTAAATCTCTTTTGTTGGATTTGCAACAAAGGAGGAAGAAAAAAATATTCTTTGTTGGATTTGCCTCACTGTAGGTTCTTTCTGCTTTAATACCAATTGATGGGTGCTGGAAAACACAAAACCCGTAGATAAGAAATAAAATTTACTACACATCTCAGTGGATGGTGTCAATCACAATCAATGTATTTCTCTAAACAACGGCCAAAAATTCCACCTGATGATTTTATCATTAAACTTGTTTTATAACATTCAAGTAAATTCGTGAAATGATTGTGATGCTACTCAATTACATTCACCTTGCAGCAAAAATTGATCCTCATGCACGGGATTAAGAAAGGATAGATAAAAAGAAATAGTTTGTTTCTCACAGAAAAATGTGTTGTACGGTTTCTTGTTTAGGCAAAGATTCCATGCTAGTTCTCTTTCCACAAGTTTACCCTTTTTCTTCTCCGTGTTTATTCCTTAAAAATCTCATTCGTTATCAGTGGAGTGATGTTCCTCGATTACCTAGTGATATGCCTCAACTAATCCAAGGATCTTCTTGCCCAATGGTTGTGGTCAATTGAAGTTGTGGAGAATACGAAAGCCCTCTATAGTAACATCATCAGAAATGAGTACCAAATACACAACATTGAAATTCTCTTGCATAGCTTTGGAAGTAATTTCTCCTTGCACCAGAGCTATAATTTGGCTCCACTTTAGAGATATGTCGAGGGAATAACCAACATCCAACTTCTGCTTTCCTAGCCTTGTATTAGCCATGGTGATGGCCTTGTTGGACTGACCATGGTATCTCTGAGTGGTTTTACACTAGATGTACAAAGAGGGCTCTAGGTTCTTGCAAGCTTCCAATGACTAAACAAAATCTGCCACAATGGAATGTTCAGTGGGATTGAATCTACCATACCAAATCAAATGAACATCGACAATAGGACTATTGGTGAGCAGTGGACCATTATGATAAATTAAAACAAGAGGCTATTGTTCAACCAATACGGACAAACATTGATCAATCAGAAGAAGCAGACATACAATAAACTTAAACCCTCCCATTCCCAAAATCAAAGAAACCCTATAAACCCTAGTATTTTTGCGCTTTTCCCGACAGATAAGAAATGCCTAATTTTTTTTCTCCCTCCTTTGTTGGGTTTGCCTCATTGCAAGCTATTCCTGCATTAATACTAATGGATGGGTGTTGAAAAATGCAAAACCTACACACATGCATACTAATCTGTTATAGGTAGATAAGAAATAAAATTTACTACCCATCTCAGTGGATGGTGTCAATCACAATCAATGTACATCACTAAACAGAAGACAAAAATTCGACATGAGGATTTTATCATTGAACTTGTATTATAACATTCATGTAAATTGGTGAAATAACAGTGATGCTACTCAATTACATTCACTCTGTAGTAGAAATTGATCCTCATGCATGGGATTAAGAAAGGTTGAATAGAAAGAAATACTCTATTTCTCACACAACAATGGGTTCCACAGTTTCATGTTTAGGCATGGATTCCATGCTATTTTTCCTTCCAGGAATTCACCCTTATTGCTCCAGTGATTATTCCTTAAGAATCTCCTTCATTTTGAGTGGAGTGATCTTCCTTAATTACACAATGATATACCTCAACTGCGCCAAGGATCTTCTTTCGCAATTATTGTGCTCAATTTCATTTTTGGAAGTCAGTGCCTTCTTCTTGAGAGAGTCTATTTCTTTTCTTAATTTGTTTTCCTCAACGAATTCTTCCACTTTAGCCTAGTGACTTTTGGTCTATGTCAAAATTTGTTTCTCAGTGATCTCCTCCTTTGCAATGAATGTCTTAATTATTGCTAGAGTTGTTTCACCATTCAACAATATGTTTCTGGAAACAACAAGATCTTGGATGCCATGCCATCAAACCTTGTTGTATTTCTATTAATTCGATATCTCTTTGTTTTTGTCTTATTTCTCCAGTAGCAGCAATCCATCATCTCAACTCCTCATGTTTTTATTGTGGTTCCAGTGTAATGGGCGCATAAACTAAGTACACTGTATCTTTCCTTTCCTTCAAGTTATTTTTAGAAATGGCATGTTCAAAGTGGGAGTCGGTGAAACTAAGAGTGATCTCCTATGGGTCTATGTAAGTGTCACAAGCAGAAATTGATGATTAAACATGAAAAAGATGGTGGAATTTAAACATGTTTTTGGTGATGCAAGAACACTAATAGACTAGGGATGCTCCTGCATCACTGATTCCAATATCCAGCAGATAGCCTTTGTTTGAAAAAATATGTTGAAATTACAATTTATTTATTATGTGGCACCATTTGGTGTAATTATAACAAATTGAGTACACAAGTAGATGAATAGATGAATAGATTCAATAGAGAAGTGGATCCAAGCCTGAGATTCCAATGGTAGTTTTCTTGATTTCAATGATAAGAATTGGATTCACAACATGCCCATGATGTTTTTAACTGCTTACAACTTTACCATTTGACAACATGTTTATGCCCTTATTTGAATGCTAGAATTTAGTTATTTTCCTAATAACTATTTCGAGTAGTTTATGTTCTATTTGCAACATTAATCTTTATTTGTTAGGGTTCTTTGAATTTATAGGTTCATGTTTAAAGACATATACATTTGAGTTCCCCTGGGTCTAGTTCATTCTATTTCATCCTTTTATTATATAAATCCTTGTGTTTGTTGGTGATTTACAATTTGGTGATTTTAGTTTCTAGCTACAACACCTTGTTGGATTGCTTAAAGATATTTCATTGCCTTTATCTTACTATCTTTCCTGCGAAGCATGATTATTTATTTGCATACGTAGGGTTGAAGTTTAAGAAGTTGGTTCTGCATTTGAAGGACGATTTCTTATATGATTTGTTTCTGCTTGTCATATATATACCTTCAGAAGAAGAAGTTATGGTATCTCTCATCCCTATGTAAATATAGTTTTCTTAGATTGTAATGAGGCTGGTGATGGTGATATTTTATTATTGTGTGACCACTATGATTCAACATATCGTCCATATTGTGTTGGCCCTAGAAGGGCTATCCCTGAAGGAGATTGGTATTTTCAAGGCTATCAAACATCTATGCCTGGACAGTCTAGCACACACGATGAAGATGTTGCAGATTTTGTGCTTGATTTTGACAATGGGGACGAAGCTCAGGAATCAAAGGATTTGTGGAAGATGCTCTGGTTGGGATGGTTGTAGAGAGAATAAAGTTAGAGTTCAATTTATCACCACTTTCTTCTTCTTCTACTCCTCTCATAGAGACAAGGCCAACTCATGTAAGCAAAATTCACAAAAGGAATTTGTGACGAAGCACTGCAAATCCATCTCCTAGATTGCTAGATGTAGCAATGACTTCACTTAGGCAAACCGAAGTATCTGGGTCTACATCCCAAGTATCCATTGTATGGAAAAAAAAATCTCTGAGGTCACCACATACTTCAGGAGTGTGTACAAGCTTTACATGACAATCGGTCTGCACGAGGAAGAGGCTTCAAAAATTTTCACCTAGCTCTTCCCTTGACAAATTTGGGGCTAGTGATGGGACTGATGCAATTATACATCCTAAATCCAAAGATAGGTCACTTCTCTTTTTTGAATTGACTCTGAGAGGTTATTTAGCCCTTGTTTTAGAGATGTGAAATTATATAGTTAAATTTGATGTTGATCAGGTGTGGGCATTGATGGAACGTACTCTAGCATCAAGAGAAGATAATATAGGTCCTGCTAATTCTCTTAAAGATGGAATACATTGGCAGGGATCATCTTCTGGTCATAAAAAAATGGTTTATAAGAATTGATGGGCAATGCAAGCTCAATGTTTGTGAGTGAAAGCATCTTAACTACTCATGTATGATCAAGAACTAGATATAGTCAAGATAGACACATTCCTGCAACTACTAACTCTTTGGAAAATCAAGAAAGGATAACAGAGGAGATCTCATGTAGGGATGTTGGAAATAATAGGCTTCCAACACCTAGTGCTTCTAATGAGATATTGAGTATAATATTATCTGAAAGAAGTAAAATTTTACATCATCAGCTAAGCAATGGAAGTTCATTTAGTAAACCTCATGAAAATGGAGTCTGCAAAGTTGAAGGTGAAAATGAGAAGGTGATCTCCATGGTAAAATCTCACATGAAGCCACACTCACAAGGGAACATAGGTAAAAGCATCTATATTTTTCCTTCTTTTATGCTTTGTCTCTATAAAGTTGATTTTACTAGGTGCACGCTGTATGCATCTCAAAATTTCTCTTTAAGAAATCCTATTTTATTCTTTCCAAGAAAAACTCTCTAGGGAATCCCAATGGATGTTTCCCCACATTCATGGATGGCATCCCTCATCAACCCATTGGCATTGATTAGTGAATCTCACCCAAGGGATTTCAAACAGGGCACCTCCCAACACAGAACTAGCCAAATACCTAGTAACATTAATGACATTCAGTTGGGCTAACTCCTTGGGCTGAATAAATCACTATCAACTACACTATTTTCCATATTAACGTATTGATCCTGTCTAATATTTTTCTAGAGTAACCAGAACAATCCAATTATGTTCCTATTTTTATTTTGGTTTTTAATTCCTTTTTTGGTGTGGTGACAACTTTATATGACCATATAGATGTTTATTTTTGTCGGAGTATATGTTGAAAGTTAGATGCCCTCTTACATTCTACCTTGTCTGTTATGTATTGATGGAGTTCAATTTCATTACTTATGACCAAAGAACTGTGTCAAGCATGTATAAATGATTCTTGTATCACTATTTATGAAATGAACATTGTCCTTAAACAAGAAAAGTAGATCCTTAATGCTACATGTTTACATCTCAGGGAACTTTCAATCGTAATAAATGAGGTGAAATTTAAGTGTTTCCAGAATCCAAATATTAGGTTTTGTGAATACTCTCATATATGGGCCTAGAAAAGCGATGTGAAATTTAATTATTTCCAAATGTTAAGTTCTAAGAATTCACTCATATTTGGTGTTGGAATCTTTTGAGAAAATGGGAAGAATTTCTTTTATTTGTATTCAAATTTTCCAAAAATAATACTAAATTTCTCCCTGACTAAAATTCTTCCTGAAATGGCTTTGGGATTGAAAATTTTGTAAATATTTTTAGGGAAAAAGCCCAAAATAACTTTTTTAGATTACAGTTTTATAACACTAGGTACTAAAATAGTGTGCTATTTTGTACTCCAAATGTCTCATAGAGTATGCCCGGAAACTGATCAGAAAATTAGGTAGATGCACTGGACAGACTAAATAATTTTGAATGGATAATCACTTAACATAAATAATATATTAGGTTGCATAAATATATAACTTAGAAGCATGAACTAAAGAAGAAATCTCAGCAGGATTGATATATTCTTAATTGAGTTGAATGAGGCCATGAATAACTTTGACTAGAGGGTGTTGAAAATGGCATAATTTTGTTTGGGCTGGATAGATTTAGAATTGAAAATCAGCAGTTTTCTTGCATGCATAACTTGGGAAGATTTATGTATATCAAGACTCAACCTGATCGAATAGTATGATTTATGGCTTGCAATGTTGAGATATGTTGTGAGACCACTTGCTAGTAACCTAAACACTTTGGATGAAAATTTAGTTTTGAATTTTACATGCAAAAGATATAAGTGAAAATATAGATTACTTGTCCCTTCTCTAGAATTTCGTTGAAATTATGCTACTCCTTGTGTGAATAAATATGAAACTAATTGTTGCACCAAGATAAGAAATATCTCTACCAAATTGCAGTGGAATAGAATAGAAATAAAACATAGTCACACTATAGCAAAGAAAAAAAAAATTCTAGGGAACCCAACCGGGAAAACCCTATGCTAGCTATAGAAATTTAAAATACTATCCATATTAGAGTTTGAGACACCTTCTTCAAGACTAGGTTCATCGATTCTTATTTCTTTCCATATTAATTTCATAAGAATTAGGGTTGTTGTCCGTCAAATCAATGTCGCTAGAAAGTGTCTCTTTGATTTCAGAAAGCAGTCCACGATGAACTTCATCCAAGAATCCCCTAGAAGGCTCATCAGTAGCAAGAGGAAATGTCTTTTCTTATTTTATTGCATCACATGCATCCATCATAATCACTTTTTTCTCCTCATTTATTTCATAGTCATTTTCAATGTTAGATGCAAAAGGTAGTTTAATATGATATAATCCTTAGGTAACCAACCTCACACATATTGTTGGTTAATTTATATTGTTTGAAGTTTATTGAGTTTGAGTTTTATCATGAATCTACTAGAAGTGTACTAGCATGGGTGAGTTGATTATCTTGATAACAATGTTATGGTTTGATCTAGTCCTTCAAAGGAACTTATAGCTCATGGTCAAAATTTCACATTCCTTTCATTTTTTTTATCTTCACATATAACAAATATCTTTATGTTATAGCCTCTACCTAGATATATATAGTAACTACCACTCAGAAGTTTGATGCCATCATTTTGAAGCTCGATCTTACTCAAATTACCTTTGTTTGAGTTGAAAATGTCATTAGATCTCATAATATTGTCTATTGCAGAGCATGAATCCAATTTACCTTTGTTTGAGTTAAAAATGTGATTAGATCTTGCTATATCATCTTTTGTAGAGAATGAATCCAATTTCTCAGAGTCCATTTGCTTGAGGTATAACAAATCTACATTAATTCATTAAACTTACTTTTCATATTATGTTTGTTGATTGTGATTCTACACGCCACATCTGCATTAGAAAATGGGCATATTTAACAAAGTGTGGAAATAGAGGGAAGCTTCAGTTATGTCCTTTGAAATTTTCTAAGGTATGTAATAAAATTTTAAAAAAATTATCCATAGAATGTTGTGCTTTAACTTTTTCTTTTGATAATGGATTATTTATATGATCTCCCCTCTCTCACACACAACCAAAGTCGAGACATACATGGTTTTGTGGTATATGTGGACAATGGATAGATTCAGGCTAGCCATTTATCTAGAAATTTACGTTGTAGAAGATCAAGCATTTACAGTTATATTTCCTTACCACTAAATTAGAGTTGAAGGGTCAGACTCCTATTTGTCAGGAATATACCTCACTTTTAAATCAATTTATTGCTGACTCTGTATAAACCTTCCATGGGAGGGAAAAGAGTGATAACTACCATTGCTTAATCTTTCTCCAAACAAAGTAAATATTCCAAATGTGTATAAGTTAGTGGCTCCTTGGAGAATCCCAAGAGTGGCACTATTGTAGCAACAATAAATTCATTTATTTTTAGTTATTCATTAGTGCGTTGATATTATATTGTTTATTCCCTACAATACCTCAAGAGTGTATGATCAAATTACAGTTAAGCCTGTCATAATATTTTGACTTACCCTCTTTTAGAGGGAAACTAGATTGTGTGTCAGGCTTCCACATCACAGTCGTATCATGCAGATTCTACTTGGGAAAATTTTTGTGGATCTAAGCAGCAAGATACCTATTAGAATTCAAGAGGTAGCAATACTACAAAGTGGGAAAGAAGTTTCACAATTAACCTAGCTTTCACATTATGGTTGGAGTTGGTTTGTTGGCAAGATGTTGGATACCCTAACTTCATTTTTATGACTGAGTGCAATATTGAATTCTTCGACATATTCCTCACTCAATTTTCATTATGTGATGGGTTTTCTCAGAAATGTTTCACACCTATAAACTTTACGAGAGTTGTTCTTGAGTCTTTGGAGGTGGTTAGCTTTTCAAAGCACACAATTACAAGAAGATGAGAAATAATATGCCCGACCAATTTGAATTTATCTCCCTACGAATAGGGTATTCCTATTCATAAACCTAACGACTCGCTCTACTTCTTTCTAGTGAAAAACATTGGGACTTTCCATGAATCATGAGACTATTCCAACCCCATAATTATAAATTTCTTATTTCAATCTAAACCCGCTAGATTAGAGTCTACACAAAGAGAACTCCATTCTTGTTTCGAAATAAATTGCAATCAACTTGTACCATGCTATTTAATCTTTTTTGTATTTGTTTACATCCTTGGCCTGTGACATAAATATGCAACAAGCTACCTTGCATTTTCTATACTAACACTCCTAGAAAATAATAAAGTATGCCTAAATCTATCATTTCAAATGATTTATGTAGCTCACCTTTTTAGCTTTTCAGTTATTGAAGTTGTTACCTATATTGATGAGATCCTCTACAACTGATACCACAATGACAATATATGTTATACTTCTATCCGTGTTGCTCTAAAGGTGTTTCTCCTTCAGTAGAGCAATAATACACTGTAGTTTCCATTTAGGGGAGAAGTGTACCAAGTAGCAACCTTGGACTGTGTGCAGATGGATTGAATGCACATTAGTCTCTATCTCTTGTTTTGAAGGTGTTTCTCCTTCGGCAATACTTCATCTCAATAGATCCTTTCGGTCTGCACCTTTAATAGATGCATGGAGCCTTGGGATACATGTTGTAGATTATAGTTTTTCAATGAGGGTGCAGCAATGATCAAAGAAGAGCATTGATTTTAGGTATCCTGTGGTTGTTGTATGCAAGCATTATTGTTTAGTGTTTCCCAACCATAGGTAGAGCCATATTTAGTATGCTTTTATAGTTTGACTTAGATGCTCACTTTTCTTAATTTAGGTGTTTTTCTTAGTTTTGTTTTATGAAAATTTCACAGTAGAGAAGGGTTCTATATTTTGAGCAGGGGACACACTTCTAGGTAGGAGGTACTCTACTCTAGGAAGCTTTTGCCATGCAGGTTAGGTTTCTTATCCGATAAACCCAAGAGTGGCACTATTTTAGCAATAAGAAAATCATTTATTTTGAGTTCTCCATTAGTGCATTGATAGTCTATGGTTTATTCCATGCAATACCTCAATAGTGTATGATCAAATTATAGTTAATATTGTCATAATATTTTGACTTACCCTCTTTTAGAGGGAAACTAGAGTGTGAGTTAAGCTTTCACGTCACAATTGTATCATCCAGAGTTGGCCTGGTATGAGTTTTGTGGATCTAAGTAGCCAAATACCTTTTGGAATTCAAGAGGCAACAATACTACAAAGTGGGAAAGATGTTTCACAATTAACTTTCCTTTCACATTATGGTTGGAGTCGGTTCGTGCAAGGTGTTGGATACCCCAACATCCTTTTTATGACTGAGTGCAAGATTGAATCCTTCGACATATTCCTTGATCAATTGCTATTAAGCGATGGGTTTCCTCAGAAGTGCTTCACATCTACAAACTTTACCAGAGTTGTTATTAAGTCTTTGGATGTCGTTATCTTTTCAAAGCACACGCGTACAAGAAGATGAGAAATAATATGTGTGACTAATTTCAAGTTATCTTCCTATGAATAGGGTGTCCCCTTCCACAAACCTGAAGACTCACTCTGCTTCTTTCTAGTGAAGAAATTTGGTACCTTTCATGAATTGTGAGACAACTCCAACCCCACAACTATCAATTTCTTATTTGAAGTTATACCCACTAGATTAGAACCCGCAGAAGGAGAATTCCATTCACGTTTCAAAAGAACCTGCAATCGACTTATACCATGTTATTTAATACTTTATTTATTTCTTTGCATCGTTGGCCTGTGACATAATGACACAAAATGCTGCCTTGCATCTTCTATACTAACACTCCTAAACAATAATAAAGTATGCCAAAATCTGTCATATCAAATTATCTATGTGTTAGCATACGGAGTTACTCCTAGACTGCAAAACGAGTAAGCCTTTAATACACATCATGATTTCATTTCAAAATTGAAAAGGGGTTTTTGAGTGGTGGGATCCGTTTCTGAAGGGGTTTTGAAATGATTGAGTTCGTCTTTAACTTTCATGCATTTGGCAAGTTGTGGCAAGCATAAATTGTATGGTTAAGTGAGTAGTATAGGGGATCATAGGAAGGAGAATAGGTAGCTGATACTTATCCTAAGAAAAGTGAGTATCTTAAGACAGTCACCTCAACTACATAAAGCCTTATAGAAAGCTCTATTTTTTGATAAGGAGAATAACAGATAGAAGGTAGAAAAAAGTATAAAATATTTCACAAATCCTCTGTGAAACCTTCTCTAACAATTTCTAGTTAGACTGATATTATGATTTACAACAAACTAGATAGTAGATAAGTCATCATTAGATCCTCTTAATGATTCTCACTCATACTATACTAGTTGTTGTAATTTATGATTTAAAAGATTGAAACATTCTTGAAAAGGAAAACAATAATTAGGAAGTAAAAATAGGTATAACGTATCTCACAAATCCTTTATGAAACCTTCACTAGAAAGTTCTAGTTGAACACATATTATAATTCATAGAAAATTGGACAGTAGATAAGTCATCATTAGATTCTCTTAATGATTCTCACTCATACTATACTAGCTACTTTAAATCTGTAATTCAAAAAGTTTAAAATAGGAGATAGACAAACCACACATTATATATGATTTGAATCACAAAATACTCCGGCATGAAGTGTAGAAAAAACTATTTTATTAAGCTAAGTCTTCTGGTGAAGAAAAATCCAACCGTGAAGTTATATTTACAAAAGGTATATAGGGAGAGAGGCACCAACTCCAACTCTCCTAAATTGGTGGTTCCACTATATTATTGTTACATGAGTGTCTTTTAGAGATTAATATCATATCCCATCCAATTACAATAGCAATTACAGGTGTAGATGAGAAGAAGGGGAAGAATGCCACTTTCTCGCTAGAAAACTAATTGGCTGCCCCTTTTCTTGCTGAATTTTCACTTTCTGGTATTGCCTATTGAATGACCATATGCCTTCATTTAACATAACCTTCAACAACCTCATAACTGTCTCATATCCATCATCTTTCTTATCCCTATCATTATGGGTTGTTGTCTTCCAAAATTGGCCAGGAGGTTTGCTGTTGACAACTATATATCTCTGTTGTGACAAGTGCTACCGTAAATTCTGGTAATACTTGTAATGGTGAAAAAACTGGAAACACTTTGAAAATTTTGGTAGGACAATGTTTCCACTTCAAAGATTCAACAAAAATGCTTCAAAATACCCTTTCATCCTATGTGAGCGGCAACCTCTGCAAGCTTATCCCAGTTGGTTTTAATTCTAGTAGATTTAGACCTGTGATTTATGATGTATCTTCTTTGATGATGGCCTCTCTCTTTTCTACTTCTTTCTGGATCTTTTTTCTTTTGGAAGACTCTGATAGCTGCTCCATGGAAGCTTTTTCTCTTTGTTTCTTCAAGGATCTTCTTATTTTTGGAATTGAGGGATCGCCAGTCTGTAACTTTGTAGGATGTTCTTGTGTAAATATTACTTTAGTTAGCAAACTAGGGTTATTTAGGGCCTTTGATTTCGATTTGTATTTTTTCTTTTCCCTAGTATGCCTCCTCCTAGTTCCAGCAACTCATTTTAGCTCTTCCTTCTTGTTTTGACTAGTTCTTATATACCATGCTTCCTTCAATATTTCCTTATCAAAATCAAGAGGTTGGTCTTCTTGTTTTTGTTCATGTGCTTCTGGAATTTCAGGAAACACTTGTGCTTTATATTTCCCTTCAGCTACAAGTTTTCTTCTCATAGTTCTTATGTAAACCTTAGGAAATGGTCTACTAGGAGGAACCATTTTTGAGCTTTAAATTTTATGGGCAGAAGAGCTTTCTCCTTACTCCTTTTTATTTTCACTTTTAGTAGCTAAAGGCTTCTTTTTGTTGCTTTTGGCACCTTCGCTCACACATTCCCTTCTTGTCTTTCTTTTGGGGTTTCCCTCAGCTGATGCAGTTGTTTTCCTCTTTGTCTAAACCCCTGTTGAAGAAGGCTTATTAGTTTGTTGTAGTTTTGGTGTAGGTTGGCCTGCTCTATAAAACAAGAAATGGTCCCAAGTCTGGTTTCTCTTTTAGAATTCTTCTTCAACCAAAACCTTGATAATTGCCTGATGATATACGCTATACTTTGATGCTTCTTGGTGTGTTTGAATCCTAGTTGCCATTTTGGTTAGGCTCTTCAATATAAAATAAGGAAAATTAAGAGCCTTCATACCTGCAAAATGAAACAGAAATCTAATATGGTGCAAAAAAACTATTGTATATCTTCTCTCACAAGTGAGGAAGATCTTAACTAGCATGATTGTTTCTTCCCATTCTTTCTTCAAATAACTACTGGGAATTCCTTTGGCCTAGTTGAGATCTCCATATTCATCTCTGGTAAAAGAATTGAGATCTCCTCCTATGATAAGTTTTCCTTTGAACCACTTTTATCCTTCCTCGGGAAGGTTAAAATCCTCTGCAATATATTGTTTTCAAACTTGAAATTGAAAACCAAAAATGATAGCTTCCTATCCATTGAACATCTGAGCAAATTCACATGCTACTCCTTGATGTGAGTCTCCTAACCTCATATAGAGTGGATACCAGCCTGCTAGAATGAACAACCTTCTTACCTTCTGATTAGCATCGACTAACTTAGCTCCTTGGGGTTCAATTCTCTTGAGCTTTCCACCTTTCCTAGACATTGGTGCCATAGAATATCTACTTGCTGATTATGAAGAATAGGTATCAAAGTGTTTGAATCCTTAACCAATAGTTTCCGCAGCTATGTTGAGTTAGGCTGCCTGGAAATATGGGATATGTTCCTTAACTCCTTCATCAATGTCTCCTTAGCTGCTCTTCAGAAATTCGAATTGGTGACATTTATTTGACTTTTGAATATTTGAGATTAAGCGATGGTTCAATCTCCCATGAATATATTCCTTCTTGATTACACAAGATTTCATGTCATGATAGACAACATGTTGTTGTAATGATGAAGTTGAGTTTCCTTGAAGAGTCCATATAATCTACTACAGGTGGTTGTATGAGAATCTTGCAAATTTGGCAATTTTCTTGCATTAATTCGGACTGGCTAGAAATTCTGATGGCGTATTACACAGAATGGAAGGAACGATCATCAGAATTTAAATATCTAGCTGAGACTAACACTACAGACATGCTACAGATTTTGGGAAACCCTAGTTATTTAATATGGGATGGGTAGAAAATGGTTGGCTATGGCTATGGCTGACACCTAGTAAACATGATCAACCAAAATGACTAATGGCTACCACTTGACTTGACATGGGATTTGTGACCTATCTAATCATGGAATATTATGATTTTCATTTGGTATTCTGCTATCATGACACGTGGACAATTGGAAACAATTGTGTTTTCAGATTTATTTTTAATAACAGGAAATGTTATCGGAAATTGTAGCAGTATCATAATTTTTGTCAAAGAAAACAGGAATAAAACAATAACTGAAAGACTGTCCGAAAAACAGGGGAGCTTGTCTGAACGAGAAAATGACTTAGCCTAGAACTATGCTAACACTATGCATCTCACCTTTTGGTTTTTCAATTATCGAAGTTATTACCTATATTTATGAGATCATCTACAACCGAGGCCACAGTGACAATATCTATTAGAGTTTTATTCGCATTGCACTAAAGGTGTTTTTTCTTTAACAACACTACAATACATTACAATTTACATTCAGCGGAGAAATGTACCCAGTAGAAGCCTTGATCTGTGTGCAAATGGGTTGAATTCACAGTACACTTTATATGTTGTTTTGAAGGTGTTTCTCCTTCAAGAGTACTTCATCTCAGCAGATCCTTTCAATCTACACCTTTAGTAGATGCATACAGCCTTGGGGTAGATGCTATATATTCTAGTTTTGTTCTGAGGGTATAACAACGATGAAAGAATCACATCAATTTCAGGCATCTTATGGTTGTTCTATGCAAGCATTCTTGTTTAGTGCTTCCCAAAATTATATAGAGTTGTATTTAGTATACTTTTATAGTTTGACTTAGATGCTCACTTTTCTTAATTTAGGTGTTCCTTTTAGTACTACTTTATGCATAGATTTATCTTTAAGAAAAGTGCATGGTAGAGAAGGGTTCTATATTTTGAGTAGGGGACACTCTTCTAGTTAGGTGGCATTATATTCATGGGAGATTATGTCATGCATGTTGGATGCTTATGCTAGATAGAGTTCCAAGTCCTTGCCTCCTTGAAAATGTCCCTACTAGATAAGACACTAGTTGACAGAATTCCAAGTCCCTAAATTTTCCAAAAACCCACCTGAGCCTAGCCATCTAGCCTAAAATCCTTTACATTCCAGTCATCTTTTGGTTGTGATTTCATAGAGAAATCCCTCTCTGGTTTGGTAGGGCTAGCTACCAAACTAAAATCTTGGTCTGTGGTTACCTCCATTGATCTCCTCATCAACCTGGGACATTATGGAGGATAACGGAGGGCATGACAACTAGGGAGTGCCAAGGTATTCTAGTGAATGTAAGGTTCCCAACTCATGGAAAAATATAATGCTGGTTGTGAGGTCATGATTGCCAAGGTGTGTTAGGGCATGCTAACATGTGCCAGATAGTATGGAGACATGTCAAACAAGATAAGGTGTGCCAAGTGCTAAGGCATGCCAAGATGTACAGGCGTTCCAAGTCCCTGCCTCCTCCTCTTCCATATGCTATCCACTTATCACATTTCCTTTGCAATATTTGTTGCATTTTCTAGTTATAGGTCATTTATAAGTTATAAATGTCTTCAGAGTTTCACTTATAGCTGAGTATTCAAATGAAAATATTGATTCTCTTATACAAAACTATTTTTCCCTCCAGCCACTTTTGATAACTTCAATAACCATTATGTAGGGACCTACAGTTTCAATGTTTCTTTGCTTGTTTAGTAAAATATTACCAAGACTTTAATTTATTGGAAGTTGTAGAATTTACAATTTATGAAGTTTCAAGGTCTAGTTTTTAAAAGTATAATTCTTTAAAAGGTGCTTGCTCAATGCAAGAGCACATGTTTTACAAGTGGGAGGTTGGTGGTTTGATTCCATCATGCCCTTACATCCATATGGAATGGCGACGATAAATTTTTGGGGATGGAGGTTTTTTTGACCATCACCAATGAACTTTGGTGACATTTTTAGACCCTCACCAAAAATATGAAATGGTCACGGTCAATGAACACCATCATATATACACATCAATAGTGACGACCTTCACGGGTCCCTAACCATAAATTGGTGTTGTTGATATGAAATGGTGGCGGTCGTTGTCCATCATTATAGTCATTATTTATGATGAACCTTGAATGTCACCACAACACCTATAGTTCTAGCAATGTGGCTTTTGGTGACGGTCAACGAACATCACAATATATATGCACCAATAGGGACAACCATTAAAAATCCATCACAATAAATCATTGTTGTTCATATGAAATGGTGATGATCCTTATCCATCATTATAATCAATATTTATGACGGACCTTGAGTGTCGCCATAACACCTATACTTTTGGCGACACCACCTTTGGTGATGTTTAGTTTGTAGTGGCCGAGGCTATGGTCCATCACCATTTCTAATATGCAATAGTGACGGTCATTATCCGTCATTATAAATCATTATTGGTGACGAATTTTGAATGTCACTTTAACATCTACACTTTTGATTACACCACCTTTGGTGATATTCAATGTTTGGTGACGGAGGCTATGGTCTATCATCATTGCTCATATGAAATGATGACAGTCTCTATCCATCATTATAAATCATTATTGGTGATGAACTTTATATGTCACCACAACACCTATACTTTTGGCGACACTTTGGTGATGTTTAGTTTTTGGTGATGAATGCTCTTTCGACCATCACTAATGAGCTTATGGTAACATTTTTTACCCCTCACCAATATCCTTTTTTCTTGAAATGGCATATCCCTAACCTAGGATTACTAGACCCAATAAGGAACGAACCACATCTTAGATTTACCATATATCCTACCATTCACCGACAAAGATTCCTAGGCTCACCAAGGCAACATGATCCTAGATTTACTGCAACCCAAAGTCTGGATGTGAGATCACTAAGAAAGTTGCTTTACCATGATCCAAAGTCTAGTTTAGGGACCACTACGCCATGTGCTGTATCATTGAGAGATCCACCTCACTAAGCTTTAAATCCATCTCACAAGTGAGCTCAACCAAAACATGAGAACCCCATCACACCATGGCTATCTAGAAATGGGAAGGTGAAGATCAAAACACTATTGCACCTTGAAAACCCCATGCCATGACAACAAAAGAACCACATGCAATACCATGCATGCCAAATCTAGCAAGGAAAATACACATGAAAATTGATACTTGTAAGGAATACTATTGTAGTTGCTTGATAATACCTTTATGTGCTAGATCTTTTCTTCCCCTTGCCTTCTTTTCCTTTTTGATCTAATTCCAAGATGTTCCAAGAAAACTCTAAGTGTCCAAGAGTCATTGACAGAGACAGAATAATGAGAGATATACAAAACTAAAGTGACAAAAGGTTACCAATTGATCCTTAGAAGCCTTTTTATTAAGGAGTCATCTATTGTCTTCATTTTCCATTACTTTCCTTAATTTTCCTCCTCACATGCAACATGTGACCTTTCACCTCTCTTTTCTCCTAACTTCCATTATTTTCATCAATAAATTTGCCAAGATTGTCATTTTCCTTCCCAATGCTTTAGCTATTTCGTTTGTCAATTTTCATAGGCATTAATGAACCGATGAACACCCACACTAAGAAGTCTTGCCCAACATTCAATTTGGAATAAGTATCCCACCAATTGTGGTTATAATTTTTTTCTTTATTAACTTTTATTACATGGAATTTTCATAAAGGATGTCACAAAAAAAACTAACAATACCAAAAATTCAACAACATCAAACTTGTCACAAAGAAGTCTTCATCAATCCAATATTTTAGCAACAATGAATCGACTCACACTAAGACTATCAATAACTAATTTTAGCATCAACAAACACTAACCTACTAAGACTATCAATAACGAATTTTAGCATCAACAAACACTAACCTAAATACCAGGCAACCACACTATTAGTTATATTATCACATTTCTATCATCTTGCAACATAATGCTAAGTCCCTAATGTACATTTAAAAACTACATAATAGGTTTCAACCAACCTTCTCATCAACAACCCATCAAAAAACAATTCGTTACCTATAATACCTTCTCACTCATCCAATGTAACATGAAAAAGTTATCTCACTTGTCAAATACATCATCCATATCATACATGGAAATAGATGCAATAAATAACAATAAAATAAAACTGACTCGCTCAACTCCAATCGTCTAACTCAAGTCTCTACAATATGCAAATGGATCATAGGAATCAAATACCCTAATTCAAATACTCGGTACCATAACAAACAATTATTATAGGGATTATAGATAACCATGCACAAAAACATATTAACTTTATCTACTGAACTACTCAACCCAATAAGTAGCAACTTTGTTATATAAAGTTTTCCCCTGCAAAATAAACACATTAGCAACATAAAATTCTATCCATATCGAAGTGTTGATCCTTCTTTAGTAACACATTAGCAACATAAAATTCTATCCATATCGAAGTGTTGATCGTTCTTTAGTAATATCGATCAATTCTTTGAAGATCTTCCATCACACTCTTCTATAATAGCTATAGGACATATATAGATTACACTCCTCTAATGCAACTTGATCGAGTACAGGTGATCAATTTACCAACTGATTTTCCATTGATCTCCTTTTTTCTTTATTAACATAAGCGCTCAAACATTGCCATCACACGTCTATGTCTAATGTTATTCACACTACGCAGTCAAAACCATACTTAATCAAACCTCATGTGCTTTATATCCAATGAGGCCTCTAGTTATTTCTTTGTCTCTTTCAACTCAGTTTCCATGTGCTTAATATGGTTTACAAAATCATTCCACATTTTTATTTTTCGGGTGAAGTCTAGCAATTCAGCCTCCACATTCTTAAGGCATTCCAACGATAAAGGCAAAAAGTTATTTTGAGAAATTTATTTCGTGGGTTAGTCATCCTTCCTTTTTTTTTTTAATTCTCTACGAGCATACATTTTGATGTGTCACTCGTCTTAATCATTCACTCAGAAATCAATGAAGAAAAGGGAAAGAAAGAGCATGATTCTTAACTTAGAATGGGCATGCAATAATAGCGTAAGGTGGATTTTCATACACATAAAATAGAGGTTCTTGTATCCTCCCTACTCTAACACGACTGTTCTCATAAACTTAGAATAAGGAGGAGCAAGGCTTTATGTGATAGGTAAGTGCTAAATGAAAATACTGACCCATAGTGGCATGCTTCCGCCGCTAGTTGACACATTACGCTATAGACAACGACTTGGTTTCCAAATGATTCAACACCTCCACAACATCACATCGTTGTATTGATGACATAGCATTAAAATATTACATCTATCCTTAGATTTTATTGTTTTTATCTTATATCTCATAAGCGAAGAGGAGTTCATTTCTCCCACATTATCTAATGAAAATAACAATCCATCGAGTTGATTAGGAGATAAGAGGCATCTTAGTCATTGGAACGAGGTCTCCTATGTTGTATGATGCATATATTATTCCCATCATTCAAGTCACCTCTAGTAAAAACAACATCGTGGTCCTTGGTATACCCAGATAATGAACGCTAATCAAACCCTATTACAATTCTTGTTCTATTTGTATTTGTTGGAAAAGTCACTGCACCTTTATAGAATCCTTAATTTCCACCTGAAGATTCTAGTTACTGAGTCGTAATGTTTACTACTACATGCAAGTTACACCTCAAACCTCCACAATATTATTGTAGTGCATTGGATGACATCTCAGTATACTTATTGCATAATGGGCCCTGAATCATTTTTGTTTCGTGTTGAATGGAAAATGTTTCATGCCTCAATCAAATCTTGATTAAAAGAAAAAAAAAAGTGTTACTCCACGAGTCGAGGCTTGACAAAAATCTTAATACCATGCATTCACACCTGGCTACCATTGCACTAGTGTGTATACCACGCATTACACTATGAGAATGTGCATACCAAACCTTCACACAATAATAATCATTGGCTTATAAGGTGCTCATCTTCTGCAGCGAATACATGCACCATCTAACCATCACACTTCCTGCCAACGTATATTTTATTTAGTTATATTTCCCAACTCCTCAAGTGATCAAACCATTCAAAGAAAATCCATGACAATATCCATGTGCCACTAACTCCATAATCAATGTGGTTCATATCTGTTTGGAGGGATCGAATAGGCTCAATTTTTGAAATGAACAACCCACTACATTGATCATTAATTCATTTACAACATTGGTTGGATTAAATCAATATACGAAACCCAATGCATGACCCATCACATGACACATTTAGATGCATTAATTCCACTTCCACATATTCTTTGTACAACAATGACTTCAACAATCCATAATTTAACTAGTTTTTTGTCGAGTAGATGCAGTAATGGTTAAATTCCCCGACCAACTCTTCTTGTTTCTATCTCAGAGCAAGTTAAAAAGGAGCATTATATAATTTATTATTGATGATTTCCTCGGTTTATCACCCGCAATATTTTTCTATGCATGCACACATGCATTTCTAGACATCAAACAGCCGAGATCAACTTATTCAATTTGACCAAAACTACGCCACTAGATTGGCACCCAAAAAATTAATTGCATTATTACTTAACCAATTAAAGTCATGTTTACATTTATACGATAAGCACTTAACAACCCAGTTGAACCTCTGCTAAACAGAAAAACTTCTCATTTGATGCGCACAATACTTTGGTAAAGCCTGTAATTTATATCCTCTACAAATCCCACTCTGGAATTACCATTCCATTCAAAGATCTGTTCTCTCTAAAAACCAACTATGATTTTCCATCCCTAATAAACCAACTATAAACACATATTTATATAAATAGTCATACACATATTCATGATAGGTTCTATGGTTGTCTCCCACTATTGCACAAAAGGCACATTTAAGTCAGTTTTTATTTTAGTTATTTTACATTAAAATTTAGTATCAATTGAATTGGACAAAAATATTTTAAGAAAAAATTTTACATTTAACACAAAAAAATTTGAGAATAAAATACTTTCATAGACAAAATACAATTTGAGACAAAAATATTTTAACACACAAACAATAAGACAAAAATATTTTGACACAAAAATATTTTAATACAAAACTTTATATTTAAGACAAAAATAGTTTAAAACAAAAATATCACAAACAATTTAAGACAAAAATATTTTGACACAAAAATATTTTAATACAAAACTTTATATTTAAGACAAAAATAGTTTAAAACAAAAATATTTTAAGACAAAAACAGTGTGACACATAAATATTTTAAGACAAAACTTTATAGTTTAGACAATGGCAACTTAAGACAATGACAATTAAGAGGAAACTCATTTAAAATAGTTACAAATTAATACAAAACCATATATTTTATATTATCTAATGGCTGCAAAATTGATTGATGATGACTTTGTGCCCTATGTCCGTCATCTTGTAGGCTACTACTGTATTGCTCCTATACCGATGTTTCTTTTTCACTTACCATTCACACTATCTTATATAAATAAAGATATTTGTTGGGCTCTTCATTTTGTGGGGGTAGCCAACTTTGAAAAACTCCACATTAAGTGGCAAGATTTTCCAAACTTCAATTCCTCTTTTGTGCCTTCAATCTCTATTGATACAATGAGAAACAACTTGTCTATAGCTACATTCAAAAAGTTTGCACAAATATTCCATGAGTGGATAAGGGATATATATATA
>APFE030626671.1:151112-216835 GCA_000404065.3 Pinus taeda
AATAAAAAAATAAAAATAAAATTCATCTATTAATTTATTAATTTAGGTATTGAGACTTTGGTAAATATTTTTGTCTATTAATTAAAAAACCATGAATGCATTACTAAGAAATCGAGTAATGTTAATAACTGTTATAATTTCAAACTAGAAAATAATAACTATGTCATTTACCTTCCTCACTTAATAGAGGTATATATAAATAAATTATGGAGGTTGAAAGAGTACCTCTAACATAAACTTTAATTTAACATAAAAAGTCATTGAACACCTGAAAGAGGAGATTGAACACTTAACGTCTGTCTTCAAGAGCATTGGATACAAGGAGTGGAGTATCAAGAAGGCTATAAGAAGGGCTCAAGACAGGGCCCTCTCGAAGCGTACCCCTGAAGACAAGAAAGAAAAACAAGGCAGGGTTTACCTTCCATTCATCCAAGGGGTTAACGACAAGATCGCAAAAATATTAAAAAGGAGAAACATAGACACTCAATTTACAACATGTGGTCATCCCTCAAAGAAATCTCGCATTCTAAACACCGTGGGTGTTAGAGCTTTCAGGATTTCTGACCCTGATCACCTGAAAGAGGAGATTGAACACTTAACCTCTGTCTTCAAGAGCATTGGATACAAGGAGTGGAGTATCAAGAAGGTTATAAGAAGGGCTCAAGAGAGGGCCCTCTTGAAGCGTACCCCTGAAGACAAGAAAGAAAAACAAGGGAGGGTTTACCTTCCATTCATCCAAGGGGTTACCGACAAGATCGCAAAAATATTAAAAAGGAGAAACATAGACACTCAATTTACAACATGTGGTCATCCCTCCCAAAAATCTGGCGTTCTAAAAACCCTGTTTGTTAGAGCTTTCAGGATTTCTGACCCTGATCACGTGAAAGAGGAGATTGAACACTTAACCTCTGTCTTCAAGAGCATTGGATACAAGGAGTGGAGTATCAAGAAGGCTATAAGAAGCGCTCAAGACAGGGCCCTCTCGAAGCGTACCCTTGAAGAAAGGAAAGAAAAACAAGGGAGGGTTTACCTTCCATTCATCCAAGGGGTTACCGACAAGATCACAAAAATATTAAAAAGGAGAAACATAGACACTCAATTTACAACATGTGGAACGATAAGGCTTAAGGATAACATTGATCGTCAACAACTCAAGGGAGTGTACAAGATTGATTGCTCATGTGGTAGAAGTTATATTGGGGAAACAGGTTGATCTGTGAAACCTAGGCTTAAAGAACATGTGGTTGACATAAAGAATGAAAGATCCCGTACATCAGCCCTTGCAGAGCACTCATCCAAGACCAAACATCATATGTGTTTGGAAGATGCCAGGGTAATTGCAAGGGAGGACAATTATCACAAAAGAAAAATCAGAGAAGCCATTGAAATTATGAAATTTCCGCAAAACCTCAACAGGAACAATGGAAGTGAAATCAGTGGAAACTTGTTCCCCTGATGAGACATATAAACGCCTCTAGACCCTTGGAAGCATGAAGAACAAAAGGACCTTCCATTCAGAAGGTTTGGTTTATTAATTAATTAATCAATTAATCAATGAAAATTAATTTAATTTAATTTAATTAATTATATTAATTAAATTAAATTAAATTAATGGCTTAAATAAATAGAATTAATAATAAAAATAAAAAATAAATAAAAATAAAATGTGATAATATCATCATAAATAAAAAGTGTGATTAATCAGTCTGAAAATAAATAAAAAGTAAAATAAAATTTCATTTAGGGTTTTTCTTAAATAAATCATATTAGGGTTTATTCAAAATATTGATTTTAAATTTAAGCTAATTAATAAAATGAATTAAACAAGGAATAAATAATTATTATTAGTTAAAAATAGGGTTCAATAAATAGTAATGAAAACTAATTAGGTAATTGTGAATTAATTAATTAATTAATACTTCTGTTAAGTTATTAATGTAAAACAAATTTTTATTTGATAATATAAATTATTTTAAATAAATAATTAAATAGTAGTTTGAGGTAATTCTATAAATAAAAATCAGATATTAATTAATTAATTGAGCGAATTAATTTAATGACTTAATTATTAAATCTATATAATAAAAATAGTTATGTATTAAAAAATAATAATAATTAAAAATAAAATATTTATGAATTTTAAATTAATATAAAATAATAATATAATTAAATATATATGGAAATATAAATTCAATTAAATAAAACCTAAAGTAATAAGATCATTAGCAATTAATATATTAGATAGTTGATTTAATTAAAAAATAATAATTGAATAAATATTAAATATAAAATATAAGTATCTATAAATAAACCTTGCCTAATTAATAAAACATTATTAACTAAGCCTGACATATTAATTATCGATTAAATAAATAAATAAAAAGAATGATAATAATAATAACAAGAAAAAATAAAAATAAAAAGAAAGAATCATGTGTCGGCCCTTATATTAGGGTTCTTTAGTTTATTTATACCCAGGCGCTCAGCTCCTTCTCTCAAATAATCTTTCATTCATCTCTATCTTTTTGATTTGTCCTCATGATGGACCCCCTTTGGGGTTTGAAACATCGGCAGAATGAAGTTGAAACTGTGGATAATCCGAAACATGAAGCTACATAAAAAGTCATTGTCATTCCCCTATAGTCACCCACATGAGAGGTTGACTTAGTGCAACCAGATGACCCATCACTTTAGTTTTGTGGTGCATCATGACCCATTTCATTCATTAATTTTCTCAATCTGAAACTACATGATTCCATACTACACCTTGCTTTCTGTATTTAACGATTATTAAAATTCATAAGTTTAACGCTTATTGAATTATGTAGATAATCATTCCATACAATTATGCCTTAACATAACCAATATGTAAATGATATGAATGAAAGTAGTCTTCGAGAATCAACAACCCAACTGGCATAACAATTGCAAAATATTCAAATGTGTTACAACCAAGCGAAATCTAGTCTCATATAGAAATTCAAGAATTATAAGAGGACACAATTCCCCACTTATGGGAAAATCTGGGCAGATCAACCCCAAGGGGAATCAAATCACGTTGGCCAACCTGGCATGGCCTAACCCCAAGGGCATCAAGGACAATTGACCATGTGACCTCCCGATTGACGAGGTAATTAACAATGGGGACTCAATCGGTTGGGATAACCCTCAGGGTTATAAGAGAATACAATTCATACAAAGCTATCCCCAAATTTCCTATTTGATTTACGGTAATCGATCACAATTTTGTCATAGATAAAAAAATGTTTGGCTTGATAGAAATAGTGAGTACTCTCATATGCATGCAATGTATGTAGAGTTAAGTTAAGTGAAGAAAAGAAAGTTAAGCCTAATATTAGAAGTGAAGTTATTCAGAGAAAAAAATGCAATGCCTTGTCAAGAAAATTTAAGTTAAGGAAAAGAAAATTTTCTATTTATGTTAAAGTGAAGTTAGAAAGGTTTAGTTAAAGTGTCAAGTCATAGGTTGCAGGACGAAAAGAAAGTTACAGTTTGCATGATTCCATATTTAGAAATTTTATTGCTTATATACTCATGGTTGGGTCATTTTAATGTGAAGTAGGAAGAGATATTTACAGTAACTCGGTGAATGTATATTAGAGAATAATTAATGACCATAACTTATTTATTCAAGAAGAAGCTTGTGTTCTTATTTATGATGTTTTTGCATGTTTGTCTATGCCTGTAAATAAAAAGTGGTATCAAATCAGGGTTTTAATGAACCAAAGGAGTTAAGAAGGTCATGAGCTACTTCCACTAAGATCTTTGGCTATTGTTAGTAGCCTCCAAATCAATGTTTGCATCCATTGGTCCATAAGTATAAACTAGAGCTCATTGAGGGTTTGTAAACCAAACTACTAAAAGGTTATGGTGAATAGCCTACAGAGCCACAACCATATCAAGAGGAAAGAGCCACCACCACTCGCCAAAGAAGGAGTCTCCATGTAAGTTCCAGCCATGAGCCTCCATAAGAATCTGCGTAGAAAAGCTTAGCAAAGTTGCTAGTAGTTGTTGGCAGCCACTGTTGAAGTGAAGGTTAAAATGTCTAGTTTTAAATATAATGAAGTGTATGTGACCTTCATTTCTAGAAGGCTGAAACAATAAGGAAAGAAGAAAAAATACCAAAGAAAGAGGACAATCATGGGTCACAAAGAAAAACTAGAGCAAGCTCAGAAAAGAAATCGACAGGAAGAACCAAAGTTTTTCAAAGAGATCATAGAGGTTATCACAATAATCGGGGCATCTAAAAGACGAGTAGATGAAGTAGAAAAATTTGAGGATGAATGGATCAAGATATTTTTGCTAACACTTCCAAAATTTACTAGTAAAAAAAATTATTTTTGGGCACTTTCAAAATGAAAAATTTCCTTCAATGTAAAGAGTTGATTGAGTATCGATCTAGTAACCCATATGATGAAGTATGTAATCCATTAGTATTGGATGTTATAAAACATGCATTGGGTGATAATTCCTTATGCAAGATAGAAAAATCTGCATCATCTTAGGAGGCATGGAAGGCCCTCGAAGTATAATATGGTATAAGGGAAAGTGGCATAAATAAGGAAATTATGTTACAGTATGTTCCATGTGGAGAAAGCACTCTTAACCATGGTGTTGAATGTTCCATTTGTTTTTATTATAATGCATCTGATATTATGTTAAGTATTCAACATGGTTTTATCAATTTTTATAACCATGGTCGCATGTGTAGCTAATATGGTAGTCTCTCTCCCAATTGTTTCTTGGTGGAGTCCTAATTTGAATGTAGATTTATAATTTCTTCTCTATGGGAAGAAATAGGTATAAGCCAAATGACATTATAAAGTCATTTTCCCTTTTTCCAATCATATAAATGTATCTTAGCAATGCCCCATTCCATCCAAGCAAACCAACAAAAAGTAATGAAAATTCTCTTGAAATATATTATTTAAAGTATTAAGCCATCTTGAATCCATTTACTTCATTGTCCTCTTTCTTTCAACTAGACAAGACATCAGTTAATTAAGAAGAATTAAGATAGGATTTGACCAATGAGCTATGGTTAAGAGTCATTTATCCTAGAATATAGGATTTAAAGGCACTTCTAATTTTTCATTTGGACTATCATTTTTTTATCCAACTATGCCCAATATCCTACACTCTAATTTTTGGTTTTGGGATAGTCTTATGATACAATTTTATAGTATCATAAGAGGTCCACAAAGTAGGACAATACCTTACTCTATAATCCAATATCCCTAATTTCAATGGACTAAAGAGGATGGCCAAGGCCATTAAAATAAATATATAATAAAATCTACCATTGTGAAGTATCTCAAATATGAGAAGATCATATATTTAAGTTTTACCTTTTTTTATTAGAATGTTATCGAATTGACCAAAATTGGTAATCCAATAAACTTTTTCCATACTATTAGAGAACCAAAATAAGTAAGAAATATAGGGAAATGGCTGTGATCTATAGAAAGATCGGGATTCAAAGTTTGATACAATCTGAGTCCGCAAAAATGCTTATGTAAATCTTATGAATTTGAAGTGAGCATTCAAAACAATGTTTCTATGCCAAATTTTGAAGCGAGTTACCATCCATGTTGGATCTAATTATTTCTCAATGATCAGATTGAGGTCACGTTTCTCATGCATACACAATATATCCTTGGTCATATTCCAACTTCTCAAAATTTCCATGTGATTTTTCTCATTATCTCAGATCAACTTCATAACATTGGCAAATGGGACACATGTAAAATCCAAAATTTGCATGTGTTACATTTTTCATTAGCCATCATGCAACTTGGACAATTGAAGTGATTTTATAAGGACGATGATTAAGTAAAAAATATCTAAGTTACATTGCACAAGCTAAGAAGCAACATAGGTTTCAACAATCTAGGAATTCCCTTAGCAAGAATTAAACCTATACGAGGATTAGTTCTAAGGTAGAGTGGTCAAGGCTTCATTTAAAATGGGACAATTACATTTCAAAAAAAAATTATGGCTCAATTACATACAATTACCTTAACTGGAATGAGACTTAGAGTGGTCAAGGATTCTTCTCAAATGGCACAATAACATTTCGAAAACAATTTATGTATCAAGTCCATACAATTCCCTCAACTCGAATGAGCCATTTGAATTTTTTGGATTGTCATATTAACCCATGTGAAGCAAGATGGAATAAAATTTTATTGAAAAATTGATGTTCTGAACATAATTGGGTGTTTCAAACATGAATAAATTCATATTTTGTCCTTGTCGTCCTTTTATAGACACCTCTCTTGGAATCCAGTGAAATTTGCATGAAAAAGATGAAAAAGAGTGATGTCAAATTTCACTTTCAATAAAGGAGAAATTGATAAATGAATACATTTCTAAAATACTAGCTGAAGGGGTTTGTGGATCAATAAGTGATAATCGTAAAATTGGTCATTTTTAGAGAATACTAGTGAAATATGTTATCACTAAAGTTTGGAACTTCTCCAAAGCTAACAAGTCCAACTGGCTTGGGAAAGAGAACTTCTAAAAAGTAGAAGATGGAACAAAATGACTTCTACAAAGTAGAAGTTTGTTCCATTTCCCTAGTCATATTCCAATGAAAAATTCTACACTTATAAGGATGTGCGACATCATACCCTTCCTATGAGAATGATAAGAAATCTACATTTTATGGGTGTCAAAACAACATGTTGAAACATTTAATATCATGTTCCATGAAAATCTATAACATGCAACATACATATAACTTCCTTCTCTCTCATAATGTGAAATAGAAAAGTGTCCAACAAATACCAAGTCAACCTTCCAAAAGTTGTCCACAAATTTTCTTTCAATTGTCCACAATGAACTTGGTCAAAGTCTTGACATAGAATTGTAATAGGGCCAAATTGAGGCTTTCTTTACCATCCCAAAAATCTTGGTCTTCACCACATAATAGAATATGATTTCAACTTTGAATGGGATCAGATATTATCAGAGACAAGGCTTGAAATTCACCCTCAGAATGGGCTCAAACATCATCAAAAATCAGACTTGGACTTTATCATAAGCTCAGACTTCACAAATTCCATAGAGGTGGTGTTCCACCGGAGGACTGTTCAAGTCATAACCTAGTCACCATAGGGTTTCAAGGCAAGATATAAAATAAGAAGAGTTATAGTTTTCTATCAGTGGAGAGAGTCTACAGATTACCTCTAATTCACATGAAATTTATTCTTCTTAGTCAAACACCTTAGCCTCTATGATTACGCCATCTACATGAATACCCATGATTTAGTCTACATCCTCTAGTCTAGGTGTTATCTTTCCCAGCGGGAACACAAATGTGTGTCTACTAAGATTCCAATAAGACATTACCTATACTAACTACATATGACATGCATAGACAGCTTTTACTTGGATGGACCTCTCCTAGCCCATCTTTTGTCTCATTCGTCATACTGTGATCCTAATCAATTTTCTCCCTAAGCTCCATATACTCTCTGTATCGAGCCACTAACCAAGATGGAATTTCTTCTCTATCTGGTTTCTCCAAGGTCGATGGAAAAATAGGTTGTGTCTCTATGACCTCTCTTGTGCTCTCAATTATATCTTTTAATGGCTTGTCCTGCTATCTACCAACATCATCATCACATCTCAAACTATAAATTGTAGGCATATCCCTCTCCATTAGAATGTCCCTTAACCAATACAAAGAGACTAATATCAATAGGCTTGCCAACTGACCCCTTGTACAAACTTCTATTGGACAAAACTTTTATTTCCCGTAGTAGTCACCCTACCTTATTTACCTTCACCTCCATTGTAGGAACCAAAAATCAACCTGTAGATACACCTTCCTTTTCTAGCGCTACATTTGTATCTATCTTTGGAAAGTATGGTTCTTTGACTATCTTTGTGTTGAAATATGTAACTAGGTTTGGTATTCATAATGATATTTGTAATCATGTTTTTATGTATTCGATGTAAAATGAAAAATTAATTTGTTTTTCTTTTCTTTAGGCAAGGGTTTCATGGTCTAGAGGCAATTATTTTATAGGCCAAGCTCCCATTGAGAGCTTCTAGGGTTTATGAGTTATTTCCATGTATAAATGACCCATTTGGGGATGTTACATATTGTAAGAAATTTTTTTGAGTCTAAATATTGTTAAGGAAACCCCTCCAAGACCAAATATACAAGCTACAACACAAGTCGGCCTATATGCATTATCAAGTTTGCCTTCCAATGAAGTCATCCTATTTTGGAGCTTAACAACACCTATATAAAGGAGGACTCGAAATCTCTCAAATGGACTCACTCAATCATCACAGAAGTTTGATCTAGAGACAAGGAGGCACCTAATACATAGAAAAGGAGGAATAAGGAAGACCACAAATTTTATAGATTAGTTTTAGGGAATAATTACTTTAAACGTGTGAAGATTAGAGCATTTCTCTATAGAAAGAAGACCAAAACAATTATAGTCACCCTAAGAGGACCAAATTTGGGTGAAAAAGAGTTCATATTGCAGGAAACATTGTTGAAGAGGAAGTATCTTACCAAATCAAGAAGAGAACACAACAATTTCATCATATTCTCACACACATGTGTGGCCTATGGTTTTTGTAGTAAGGATGAGTTGCAGGCAAGAAGTTGTAGGGTGGATAAAGAGGTCAAAGGAACAACTACTTCCATTAGAAAGTGAGTTTGACTAAATTTGACTTTTTGAAAAGGAAGCACATCAAGCAGAAGGCTTTGACTTGGTCTTGGAGGGGGTATTGGTCAAGGGTCTAGGCCTTGGAATTCATCAATTGAAGGTTCTATAAGAAGACAAATTATTATAGCTTCTCCTCTTAATTTGGAGAGGTTTTGGACCTGGATGATAGCCTACATGTTATGTCTTATTGTATCATTATTCTATATGTTTTGGTAACTATTTGATAATATAAAAACATCAATAATAATAAGTACAAGAATAATCTAAAAAAGTGAAATTAAAAAAATATCACTAGCAGTTATCAAGAAGAGAAATCACCCCTTGTTGCCCCTAGATTTCTCAACATGATATCAGAGCTAAGGTGATAAGTTAAGGAAGGGAAGTTCAATAAAGGACACTTAAGAACCAAATTTCTAGAAGAATATCAAGGCCTTCAAAGCATCAAGAAGATCCTCTCATCTCCAAGGAATTTCGAAGACAAGGATTTCATCAACATCTTGAAGGAAGTGTCAAAAACTTACATTGATCAAAGAATAAACCCACACTAGGAGCATTCTTGGGAACCTCACTGAAATCATCATCTCAAGGAAGAAGATATCAAAAGACCTTTATCTCTACTCAAATAGAAGATCAAAATATCTTGAACTACTCATCCAAAATAAGCTAGAAAGGAGTTGTTAACATAATCAAGAAGACAATGTGATCTCCGTCGAAGACAAGGATCACTATTTGAAGGAATACATCTTCTTCAAGAAGAAATATTCTATTATCATATCATCATAAAAAGCAAGAAGGAAGAAGATTGAAGATATTTTTGTCAAGAAGTATCTTATGCCCACACTTGAATCTATCAAGATGTATTTTTGAAACAAGATCAATGAGTTAGTTGGTTCATCAAACCTTCTTGCATGGAAGAAGATGACAAATTTAATCCTCGTATGAAATGAAGTAGTGCAACATGTTAAGGGATCAATCACAAAACCTCCAAAGGAATAAGCTCAAGCTCTTAAAAAGTACATGAAAGGGGAAGTAAGGGGTCAAATGATTCTGATATAATTCACCAAGGATCCCCTCATTCCTTATGTATCAAAACTAGAAACATCAAAATAAATATATGACAAACTTCTAGAAATTTTCTCCATAAGCACTGCAGGAGAAGTGACCTTGCTAAGGAAGTAACTCTACAATATGAAGATATCAAATGAAGAAGGAATACCCTCTACTTTATGAGGGTGTCAGAAATAAGAGACCAACTCCATGAGTTGGGAGAAATAATGTCTCACAAGGAAATGATTGTCATAATGCTCAATAAACTACGAGAGGAATGGAGCAACTTCACATCAAGCATCTATGGGAATAAGGAAGCAACTCCATTCAATGAACTATAGTCATTATGCAAATATAAGAAACGAGGTTGAAGGAAAAAATCAATGTAGGATCAAGCAAGCAAGCTCAAGCATTTGCTGCCATGGATATAAGAAAAGGGAAGCTTGTTCCTTAGAAAAAGAGGAAGAACATGTCTATAGTTCAATGCTATGGATGTCATGAATAGGGAAAATACAAGAGATATTGTACAAAGCTCAAAAAGGATAACAACAAAAGAGGAAGGGAAGAAGCATGTGTCACTGAAGAAGCAGAAGAGCCTGAAAAGAAGATGTCCAAGAAGGAAGAAGTAAAGGATCTCTATTACAATTGAGATGATCTTCTTCACCTAGCTCTTGTCAAGTATATATTCTTTAATTCCTGTATACCTATCATGGTAGGAAACCATAGAGGCATGATAGGATGCAACATGTTAGAATATGGCATCATAAGAAGCATACATTATGAATAAAGAGCTCAAAACATAATAAGCTTGCAAAAGAGATGAAGTAGAAGTCTATAGTAGTCACCTACACTGGAAACAATCTCTTTGTAACCTAATTGACAGCATACATAGTACTTATGGATATAACAAATTGATCTAGTACATAGCTCGTTATACATCATTCAAAATAATCATTTGCAAGATAAGGATAATCAAGATCCTCTAATGGAATCTTCATTGGAAGATTCACCCATTGGAGAAGGAAAATGTCTCACTAGGAATTCCACCTTGTGAGGGATTCATGAGATGATGGTATGATGATAAGAGAGTAAAGAAGGTCAAGTTGATTGAAGAAATTTGAATCTAGAAAGCTACCAAAGGAAGTGTAAATGATCAAAAGTTGGAAATGAGGTATGTATGCATGTGTTTCATAAAATTGAGTCATGTCATATGATTGCAGGGATAAATTATCTACCTCATAAGAATGATCAAGATAAAGGTATTTATGGTGTCCCAAATTGTCCTATTTCTACCCCATTTCCACAAATATTAGCCTATGTTTTATCTCAGTAAAGACACCTCTTTCCTGCAAGAGTCCAAGATAACTACCCATTCCTACACATGCTCATATTTTACATTAACTTTTATTACAATGCTTTATTAATAATTTTTATATGGATTTCATGCATATTTACATACCTCTTGTAACTCATGTTAATTTCCTAGAATGATCGTGGAACTTAGTATTAATTATGAATGACTATGACTAGTGCAGGTAGATTCCTACACCGCCACGAAGACTGTCTGAGATTTCCGAGAGGAAAATATTCCATGAGGATAGGTCTCAATCCTTTACTCCAAGTTTAGTTGCTGATGAACTGAAGAAGGATAACAGGTGGTGCGCGATCAGGGAATGTTTTCCAAAGTTAGGTTACAGCCAATCGAGATACATGTGCATTATAACTGTTGGCTGATTTTGTAATTTCAGTTTCTAGTTTGTTCGGCCGAAAGTCCTGAATCAGAAAATGTCTGTAATTAGTGAAAATGAATAGGGCCAAAAGGATATATAATATATAGATCATAGCTAGGATTAGCTAGCAAACTATCGACTGTAATTTCATTTCTGTGTAATTTGGTTATCACATCAGCTCTGGGGCTGGACTTGCTCTGTTATGTACATTTCCTAAATCGAGTAATACAAGAGAACTACCATAATTTTCATAGACAACGTCTAATTTATTTTTGATGTATATTTGAAGTGCTATGATTTTTCGTTCCTTAGAAGGGGAACGAGCTGGTTGGCTAGCGCCTAGCCAACCCATCTTGTTTACCCCTCATACTTTCATTACTCAGAAAGAAAGTGTGAATATTTCCTTTACAGCTGTGTGATGTTACAAATTTAATATTTGTTTTCTGAGATTATGATTTAAATTTCTTTTGTAGTTAAAGTGTGAAACGGATCTGTGGTTTGAGAGTTAGATAATTATATTTCATTTATGGAATTCCTTTCTCGCATTTTCTTTACTCTCAATCCTTGTCTTAACTATCTTTCGATCAGATCGTGCAAGGAACTCTTTCCTGCACCAGTGTATGCAGTTGCTTGAACTTTGGTTCTGTCATTCGTTTTCGAGTGAACATTGAATTACTTACCCGCATATTATTTCGAGTTATTTTGCAAGTGAATGAATCTATTAACTTTAGTAATTTCCTTTAACATTAAAGGTACATCTTTAGAGGATCTGAAATCAGTTGCATAAACTTATCATGAACATGTTATACTTGCAAAGAAAATAAGCATTTTGAGTGGATTACCAAAGTTAATTGAAACATGCGAATCACTTAGACTATTGTATGATTCCTTTCAATTGCTTTTATTTCATGAAGTTTATTTCCTTTGGAAGGTTTAATGAATTAAATCATTTCCTTTTCCACATATAACTTACTTCAGGATTTCATTTACAATTGCAATTATTTTTTATCACATCTTTCAGTCCTCTCGAAAGTAATTTGGAAATTAGGTGAAGGAAACTCTGCCTCGGTGCAAGAGCTGGTATCTTGTCACAGAAACACAGTGCTCTAAGCCCTGAGGCTTAGAGTACCTCCACTAAGGCACAAGTCTCCAGTAAGGAAGGTAAAATATAATTTTACATAGAGACGTTATACCTACACTAGTGCAAGCAGATTGCAACAATGCAAGAACAGGTTGTTTGTGTGGAAGGAAGATAAGGAGGAAGAAAAAACTCTGCAAGGGTCCACTTTTTAGACTATTAGCCATCTATCAGAAGATGAACATAACATTTCATTTCAACATTTAATATTTTTTTCAGTTGTGTGAAAATTCCTTCATTTGATTTACTTGGAAATTGTCTTTTACATTACAGCACTGGAGTTGCCTTGGTGTTAATTGCCTTCAAGATTACTTTATGTCTGATTCTTCAAGAATTTACTTTAAGAAGTAGGGTTAGGAATAGGAAAACTTCATTCCACATTCTGGCATTGCCTGTGCTTCATCTCTAAGTTTACAAAAACCCCTGGTTGACAATTAAGTGTTGATGAGTTTGCTTAAGCGCAATTCCTACACGCAACACAGATATCCTCATTTAGAAGGATGCATGGAGGTATGGTACACATATTGATTAAATGAAATCAACATAATATTTCCTCATATGGAATATGAGGTGGTTGATAATAAAGGAGGAACTAAGGATGAAAGTTCCTGGAGGTTAATATGTGAAGAAAGGAAGAAGAGATCATGAAAAATGAAACTATGGCCACATGGAAAAGGAAATCAAGATTTGATGACTAGAATAATTGACCATGACATCTCCATGGAAAATATATGAAGAGTCTTATGAAGTCTGGAAAATAAGGAGATCGTTGACATTTATTATATTTCTGGAGACATGTCAATATGTATGCACGATGTTGATGCAAACAAGTAGATGTCATGATTAAAAGACCATCACAAAGGTAACCTTAATTTGATTTTCATTTTTTTAAAATATCTGGATGGGTAAATACAAGGATACCAAAGGACGAGGTGTGGATGTTAGCTACAACTAGTACTCAGGTGATGGATGAAATATCCTCAAGGAAACATGATGTGAAGAAGGTAGCAAGGTATGAAGGAATTCCATATATGAACTAGTGGATCACTTTTCGATGAAAGAAAGGATGGCATGACTGACATGGTTCATGAATGAAAGTGATTGATGGTCTATGCCCTACGAAGAATTACCAACAATGAAGGATCCATATAAAGAAATATGAAATTAATGGCATTGAAAGAAGGAGCCCTATAAGTAGCTGATTTTTCCATGACCTCCGCCTAAAGAGTTTCTTTAACCAAGTCTCTAGTTAAGAGGGAGCTTGGACAAGTCCCTAGTTAAGAGGGATCTTGGGTACATCCCTTTATAGGAATGGGTACATTACTTTAATGGAATGGGTATATCCACAATGATTGAGAGGGATAGATAGAAACATCATTCTTGTCGTCACTTGGGAAGAAAGGAAGGAGGTTTGGGTAAGCATGTGGCATCTAATACTCTTTGGGGATGTGCTACAAAATCAAAGATAAGAGTAGTCGTAAAAGACCAATATTATTTGAGGACTAGGAATCCAAGACAAGAATAGTCTTGGACGAGCATACTATGAGAGAACCCAAGTGTGGTATGTTTTGTGAGAGACAATGATGATCATGTCTATTAATCATTAGTCTCGCCAATATTGTGCTATGAGCTTGTGGAAAGATATAATTTTTAGTCAAGGCCTTGCTATGTGACAATGCTGGAGGATATGATTCTAAATAGATGGGTTAGCAATCAGACTCTTCTTATGAGAATTCTTCAGATTAAAAATGTCCAAGTACATTGTATGGATTATGAATACCTCCCTAGTTAAGAGATAGTGTGGAAATATGTAACTAGGTTTGGCCATAATAATGACATATGTAATAGTGTTTTTATGTATTTGATGTAAAAAGAAAAATACATTTGTTATTGTTTTATTGAGGCATGGGTTTCATGCTGAAGAGGAATTTATTTTATAGGTCAACCTTTCATTGAGAGATTCTAGGGTTTATGAGTCATTGTCATGTATAAATGATCCATTTGGGCATGCTACATATTGTAAGAAAATTATTTGTGTCTATATATTGTCAAGGAAACCCCTCCAAGACCAAATATACAAGCACCAAGTGAAGTTGGCCTATATTATGAAGTCATTGTGCGAGTGAATTCAACCTATTTTGAAGCCAAACAATACCTATATAAAGGAGGACTCAACCTCTCTAAAATGACTCACTCAATCATCAGAGAAGTTTGATCTAGAGACAAGGAGGAGCCTAATACCCAACAAAGGAAGAATAAGGAAGAGAAAAGGGTTTCGTTATTAGTTTTAGGGAAAAAATTCCTTCACACATGCGAAGATTACACTATCTCTCTACAACAAGAAGACCAAAAAATCAGACACTCTAAGATGACTGAATTTGGGTGATAAACACTTCATATTGTAGGTTGAATTGTTGAATAAGAAGTATCCCAACAAATGAAGAATAAAAGAGGATAATTTCTCCATATTCTCACTCACACATGTGGCCTAGGGTTTCTGCAATAAGACTGAGGTGTAGTTAATAAGTTGCAGGGGCCAAGAAATAGGTTGAAGGAGCAATTACGTCCATTATAAAGTGAGTTTGAATAAAGATGACTTTTTCAAAAGGAAGCACATGAAGGAGAATGATTTGACTTTGTCTTGGAGGGGATACTGTTCAAGGATCTAGGTCTTGGAATTTGTCAATTGAAGATTCTATAAGAAGAAGAATTCTTGTGGGTTTTTGTATCAAGTTGAAGATGCAACTAGAGGCTCCTCACTAAACAATTTTTCATATCAATACCATATTAACAATTGTTATAATTACTTGTGAAAAAGATGTTTCTTGTTGAGTTGAGGCTTAGTTGTGTGAGTCACTCAATATTCTCATTGAGTTGGACCCCTTCAGAAATAGCATTATTGGTTTCTTATTGTTTACATTGGTTGGGAAAAGATTCATCCCTATAATGTGATACACTTGTGCTATGGTTAAAGCTTAAGACTAATCTATACCAATTGGTTTGACATCATTAGAAAATAGTTTTGTTTTTCCTTTTTTTAATGTAATTTGTTTACTTTAATAATATTTATAAATAAAATAGTTATTAAATATTTTATAATGAATTGAGAGTGAGAAATATACTTTGAGTAACAATCTTATTTTAGGAACATATTTATATTTAATGTCACGTTCATATTACATATATATAAATATATATAGAAAATGACTACTAAATTTTATTCAAAATTATTTTATATTTCTTTTTCCTTTAATAAAAAAGCGAAACTAATGCTGACATTTACAAAATGCATAATTTTTTTAAGAGAAATGTGTTTTAGTTATAATTTATTAAATTGATCCCAATGGAGTGTCAACTTCTTAGAAACTACACATAGCAAGGGAAACAAACACAATGAATTGAGGGTCAAGAGAAAACCCTCAAATCTAAGGTAAACGTCAAAGACAGTTCTAAATAAAGAGGAGTGAGAGGTAGATTAGTCGATCTCTAACAAAAGTGTGGTTATATGTTTTTCAATCCTGAATTACAGGGACAGGCCCAACGTCCTCACTATTTGCAGGTCAGGGATGTTTTATGCTCTATTTCATGCCTCTACACTTCTCTCGAAATTAGGGTGCACGATCAAGACTCTACAAATGCGTCTTCATCATCTCATGGATCCGCGACTTCTGGATTGACATGGCTTCACAGAATTGAACAGAGGGTTCCTCGGAGATGAAAACCTTAGCCTCCCACTCTCCCCATGTAATTATTGTTATAATTCTTAATTAGATTTTGGGAGTGGGATATAGATTGGTTTTGGGTCTTTGAGCCTGAAGTTGAACAAGGAATTCATATATAACATGGATAAGTTCACCAGAGTTATGGTAGGCACTGGATGGAGTATTTTGACTTTGAAATCCACTAATGAGATGTACTACATTTACATAAGGGTTTATTTCAAGATTCAACATCAGTGGGATGGTTTAAACCCTACACATGCTCGTATGTTCAGAGCCCAAAACCTACAGTTGTTAGGTTTGAATATTCAATAGCATGTACTGAGGATTTCCTTCGTGATTTACTCTACTACAGAGGTTATTTGAGGCTGACTTTGATACCTTCTTCTGATCTATGTTGGAGTTGATGGTGTTGTGGATAGGTTCTCTATTTGGATTCCAGGTAAGGAGAACTCAAGTGTCATTATTCAAGGGATTTCATCAGATATGTCTAGAAGATATTTTTTGTTAAGGTTACTTGGTGGAAACCTCTGATATTTCTGGAAGTGAGATAAGCCTAAGTTCGTTGGAGATGAGATTCTCTCAAAGGTAGACTATTAACTTTACTATAATAATATAATTAACCAATATTAGTAATTGAAAGAAACGCCATATAGGTAATTGAAATACGCTTAGAGTGTGATATTGATGATTTCGATGGTATCTAGATATCTATTGTAGCATTCTTTTGTTGGGCCTTGAGACTTAGCACTTGCTAAATTATTTATGAATTTCTATCTATATTCTTAAACACTTTCAAAGTTATATATATATATATATATATATTCCCCTGTTTCCTAATTTTTTAGAGGTCATGTTTCCAACCGGTTCTTCTTTCATATGTATGCATTCTTGTTTTTCCATACCTAGTAACTTAGAGAATAGCACTTGTCCCAACGTAAATTAGTGTTGTTCCTAACTCCATTGCCCATCAATGCTCCCCTCACATCTAATGGTAAGGATTTGTTTCTCCCAGGTATGTACATATTATCATTCTTATGCTCTGAGGAAGGAGAATTAACTACTAAGCACACAAGGTAAAAATGTGTAACACTACCTCTTTGTGAGAAGGTGTTCTCCACTAGGCCTAGTCTCTCACTCAACGTCTCAATATTCCCCTCTAATAGCAGCTTATTCAAAATGTGTAAAACCTACAAATTCATGGAAACATACTCAACAACCACTACTCCCTTCTTGAACTTATCTTCGAGGAAATGGTACCAAATGTCGATATGCTCGGAGTGGTCCTGGAGTAATGGATTTGTAGAGAGTTGAGAAACTTTGATTGTCATAACACTTAGAACCATCGGCTCCAACACATGAATTCCATTGTTGCTTGCTTCCAACTGATCTAGGATATCATACTTGGGACCCCAAGTTGAAACAAAACCTTGGAGTGCTCTTCCTAGCCCTAGCATCATCTTGCTATTTTTAATCCACAAAGCTATGCAACATCAATTTTCCATATTGAATATACCTTAACCGATAATCAAATGTGTCCTTCAAATAGTGAAGGAAATACTTTGTGGTAGTTGAGTGAATTTGCCTTGAACTAGTTCAATGTATTTATACAAAGTAAAAAACAAATCTGAGGTTTGTTATTAACAAAATACTATAGGTAACCTCTCATTTTGAGAATCTTCAGCCAATGAATCTGGCATTGTACTCATATCCACTCTTTTTAGCCACATGCTTCATTTTATAAAACCACCTGGGTTTAGCGATTGTTTCCAAAGAAACCTCATGAGTATTTTTTTCTTAGGAGAACACCTCATGGAAAACCATTCAAATACTTTTCCATGATTCATGGATGGTAAATTCAGTAAAGAAATGGCCCTAATTAGGTTACTTAATTGCTACAGGATCAACATAGGTCAACTTGTAACCTCCCTAACTTTGGGTGAGAGATCTCACATTTGGCTCATGGCATTTTGCATACATGGCTTACATATCAGTGAGATAATTAAAACAAGAAAAAATTTCTCCTTGAGTTAAAAGGACATATATTAGACCTTCCAAAAGTAGGCTATAAAATCTATTGACTATCAAAGAACCTATGAGCTATATCAACAACAAAAAATAGACTTTCATGGCTTTAAAAAACAAAAATACATGATTCTAGAAGTTAGAGTATTTGGCTATGGAGAATTTTATAGCTAAGGTTCATTAATGAAATCATTTGTATGCCCATGCTGAGAAATTGAAATGGTCTAAACAACCCGCTCTAGTCCCAATGCCTCGTTGAAAGGCCATCTACTACATTGTTCCTATCCCTGTATATTTGAAACAAAGAAGTGTGTGGGAAGGTTGTAATTTAGTGTTTTATATCATCATGGAGTGGCTATGAAGTGAAATTTTTGAGTGTTGGTTCCATAAATATATTAATTTTCCCCTTTTTTTGAGGAAATTTTCATGAGGAAACCCATAGGATGCTTTCCAACACTTCCATATGACATCCATAGTAAACTTGTTGACAGGCTGGTACAACTTACCTATGGGGAGGCGAATTAGGGACTTTCTTACATATCCAAATAATCAATAATATTGGAAGCAATTGGTTTATCGAACCCCTCGTGTTCATGTATTTAATACAAGAAAGAGTGCACTATAAATGCAGTGGCCTAAGAATAAACATATGGTGGGAAAAATTTGGCACTGATGAGTAGAGGACAACATTGTATGCTGGATCATCATGGTTCCTATAAGTTGGCCCTAGCTAGTAACATTAAGCTTTGGATTAATAATTATTGACTCCTAGCCATCAATGTTGGAGTGAAATGGTTGCTTGTTAGTGAATGAGTGGTTTCCTACCCCTGTTCTTTTATAGCTTTTCTAGCCTAGAGATGAGGTTAGCCTCCCAAACCCTTAGATTGTTTAGAGTAGTGTGAACCTGTTGGAGGCGATGTATGTTGATCATTACTCATGGTACATGGGGTCCCTTTGTACCTTAAGTCACCGTGTTCGCTATATTTCAATGATCAAGTTTCAAAATTGATGTGTTTAATTAGTATCCACACCCATTCGATAAGGTTTGGCCAATTAATTTGTTTCTAAATGAAATTTTCATTAATTACTTTCAAATTTGGTTCTAAGAATTGTTTCATATGGTGATTCATATATATTTACCTATGAAATAGTTCATATGTATCCTTACAAGTTCTTTCTATTGAATATTTACATTACTAGAATGGTTTCCATTGCCACAATGCCTTGCTCATTAGTGCATGGATAGAATGTCTTCGAATGATTGGAAACATGCCTTGCCTCTCTTCCCACTAGCCAAGGGAAACATTACCTAATGGACTGAGGTAATGAGGTTCCTTGTATATGAAAAATGTGATGATGTGATTAACCCATGAATTGATTCGTTAGTTTTAATTTGGTATCACAGTTATAGAATTATATAAAATAAAAAAATTGTATGCTCATTAGTGCATGAATGGAATGTCTTGGAATGGCGTAAAGATTCAGTTGGCTCTCTCGCCACTCTCTAAGGGACACATTCCCCAATGTACTGAGGTAATGAGGTTCCTGGTATATGTAAAGTGTTATGATGTTATTAACATATAGATTGATTTTCTAGTTTTAATTTGATATCATAGTTACAAAATTATCTAAAATAAAAACAATTTATGTATCATATAATCTGAAGACATTTTCAGGCAGCAACATCATCATGCACAAACAAGCTGGTCACATGAAAGAATCCACCAGTGGTCCATTAGGGGACAAATTCCCACATTTTCCAAATGCCTTTGAGTTTTTGTTTGTTAGTTTGTTTCCTTATATTTAAAAAAAAATAAGTGCCTTGCCAATAAAGAAAGTTTTATTTCATACTCCAAGACCAAAAGGCGGTTTCAGCCAAGTTAATATTTGCAAGAAATATATTATATTATACTATCATTATTGAGGCTACAACAATGGGATCATGATATTTCAAGTAGCATCTAGCCTTAGCCCCATACATGAGACAAGTTACCACCCTTGGTTATAGTATAGCCTCATGTCTAGCAGGATTTTAGTATTTGTTATTATTATTGAGTTAAGTTCATCAAAGCTAAAATTTCAATGCCCTTTCATATCTCCACTTGCTTGTAAATTTTTATTTGTTTTCCTGTGTGGAATCTAAGATCACCATAGAGGTTGAGAATGTTTCATGCCAACTGAATGTTTGGTTCATAGATGCCAAGTCCGCGTTGTCCATGTTTACTCTGCTGCACTGAGCTATTCACATCCTATTCATTCTGCTTACTAGTATATGTATTTCCTATCATGCAGCTAAAAGCTATGTTAAGAAGAAACAACCTGGAACAAGAGCTCATATATTTAGGAAATCTAGCCTTATATGAAAAATCTCGATGGTTAAAGAGAGGATGATACTTATTAAGCTGTTAGTCGAGTTCATAGTTTGTAAGCGGCTCAATGCATAGAACTTTTGTTTTTTAGCATTTGAATTGTGATGTAGAATAACCAATATCTTCAATAAAATGTACTAAGGTTTTCCTTCCTATTTTACTCTTTTCTAGAGGTTATTTGAGCATCACATTTCTACCTTCTTGTGATCTATGATTTTCATTTGTTGGAGATAATGGTGTTGTGGAGAGGTTGGTTGTTTTGAGTCCTGGTAATGAGAACTCAAGTTTTGTTATTGACGGAATTTCATCATATACATTTAGAAGAAATTTTTTTCTAAGTTTAGCTGGTGGCAAGCTCTCATATGTCTCATGGTCAGAGAAGTCTAAGTTGGTTGTAGATGAGTTTCTCTCAAAGGTAGAATTCTAACTATAGTATGTGAATATAATTTAACAATATTAGTAACTAAAATAAATTATTACGTAGGTAATTGAAATATGCTTAGAGCGTGATATTAATGATTTCGATGATATGTAGGTATTTGTTGTAGAATAATTTTGTTGGGCCTTGGGTCTTAGCAATTTCTCAATTGGTTATGAATATTTATCTATATTCTAAACACTTTCAAAGATATATATATATATATATAATATATATATATATAATAATATTAATATATATAATTAATATATATATATATATATATATATATATATTCACATGTTTCCTGTTTTTTAGGGGTCATGTTTCCAAGACGTTCCTATTTCGAATGTATGCATTTCAATTTTACTATACCATGCAACATAGACAACAACACTTGTCCCAAATTAAACTAGTTGTGTTCCTAAACCCATCGGCGATCAATGCTCCACTTACATCTAATGGTAAGCATTTTATGCTCCTTGGTATGGACATACTATCATTCCCATGCTATGAGGAGAGAGAATTAACCTTTGAGAAAACAAGGCAAAAATGTGTAACACTACCTCTTTGTGAGAAGTTGTTCTCCACTAATCTTATTGTCTCCCTCAACATCTCGATATTCTCCTTTGGTAGGGGCTTAGTAAAAATGTGTACAACTTGCAAATTAAAGGGAACATACTCAAGAACCACTTCTCCCTTCTTGAACTTATCTTCCAGGAAATGGTACCAAATGTCGATATGCTCAAAGTGATGGTGAAGTACTATATTTTTAGAGAGTTGAGCAAATTTGATTGTCATAATACTAAAAACCATTGGCTCCATCACATGAATTCCATTTTTTCTTGCTTCCAATTGATCTAGGATATCATACTTGGGACACAGATTTGAAACAAAACCTTGAAGAGCTCTTCCTAGCACTAGCATCACCTTTCTATTTTGAATCCACAAAGCTATGAAACATCAAATTTCCATCTTTAACATACCTTAACCAACAATGAAATTTTCCCTTCAAATAGTGAAGCAATTGCTTTGCAATAGTTGATTCAATTTGCATTGAATTCACTGAATGTATTTTGATATGTACTTGGTGAAATTTTGATATATTCAACCTCACATAGTATATAAATGAGAAAGCTTTTCATATTTTGTCTCTAATGGTTTGGAGTCTCAAAAATATCTTTTTCATTAAAATTAAATTATTTTAGGGATTTCTTCAAAAAAATGAATCAAAACTCAAGTTGGTAGGTGTTAGAGTCAAAGTATGAGTCCTATCTTTGAACTATCGTTCTACAGGGAATATGTCCCCATCCCTATAAATCGCAAGGTGATTTTCCTCTGGTTTAACTAGTGAATTCATGGATTAGGTGGTAGTCGAAGCATAATGATAACAAGTATCTTTGGTATCTAGTCATTTTGGTCATACGAATGCGGCTACCTAACTAATGATATTCTCCTTTCTTTTTTATGTCTTGGCATCGCTTGTTTTTCTTTGCATATTTTTGTGTTTCCCTCCCCCATATTCATAGGATACGTCAGGTGATGCCGACAACATGGCTTTCATTAGTAATAAATGATGGTGTGGAACAAATAAATCCATCACATAAGGGCACATATTAGAGTGTAGGGTTCTTTGGCCGAAGTCATTAGAAGTATAAACAAGGAACACACATTCCTCTGATCTATGTTACAGCCCTCATCAAGAGAGGATCAAGGTGGAGAGACAAGCTTTCAATGTAGAAGCTCATTGAAATCGGTAGGTTTATGAGGCCGAGCCCCATGGCGAAGAAATAATTTGGGACGACGAAGGAGATTCTGGGAACATGCCTCTCCATTAGTTTCATGGTGAATGGAATTGATACTAAGGATGTCTAGGTCAAGATCAACAAAGGAGAGGTTGAGATTTCCTAAGAATGAAGGAAGAATTATCAATTGGTAATTGAAATGAAATTCTTTCATTATTTTCTTGTTACATATTTGTTTGTTTGTTTAAGGTTTTTAAGGTTTAATGAAGTTGAAAACTGGAAGAAGGTGGTCTATGAAATTTCGTTCAAAACCATGGGGATTTTGTGACATTTAGGGGCTTTTGAGTTTCATTTAGAGCATAATGTTGCAATGATCCAACACCTCCCTTCAAGCCTCACTTTTTCTTAGATCTCGTAGTCACTTCCAATCAATTTCTAGTCCTTGTTCTTACACCATGTTGAAAATTGACCCAATTATTTGCACTTGGTTAGCACGCTTATCTCATGATGGGAATCCTTCCAACAAAAACCACTTTCGAAGTCATTTTTGTTGGGAGGAGAATGTTCCATCTCGCTAGAACTAACAAAAACTCACTAATAGGACTTTTCTAGGAAATGCGTACTAAGCGAGGAACCAAAACATATTTTTTTAGCTACTATTGGAAGTAGAATCAATGTTTTATATAATATAACAAGTATAGTTGATCAAAATTAACAAGTAATCAAACCTATGAAACAATGTTCTGTAATTACAAGTATGATATATATATCTATATATATAATATATTATATATATATATATATATATATAAATATATATATATATATATTATATATATATATGCTTATATGAATAGCTGTGCCAAAAGATGCAATTTTGGAAACACAAAGATTGATGATGATTTTTTTGCGTTTTGGAGTCCCGGAGAGGGTTTGATGGAAAATGGTCACATCCTTCTTCCATTTCTCATGGATTCTTTCTTCAACTGCACATATATAAAATTAAATTTATGAACTTATATTTGAACATGTATAAACATAAATGGATGGTGTAAGAATGATAACTGATGAGGGTTCCTCCACACAACAAACTTCATTCTAACACCTTTTCTCTAACTAGCTATTGGAATGGGCAATTGTACTATCCTGTGTCCATGAAATTAAGTCCTGCAGCCTCCTATCAACCTTCCAAACCATTATCTAAAACTTAAAAGGCTTGTGACTACCTTGGACCACATAACTAGGGTTGCAGCCTATTGAAGGATAGAGATACCCAAACATAATGAGCCAAAAATGTTAAACAATGCTCATCTGAAGTGCGGCTTCCTCCCTGCTATGATTTGACCTTAATGGAGACACAAAGATACACATACAAATAGTCTTGAAAATTTTGCAATTGATTATCTAAGGGAACTCAACCCCTATGCATAGAATAACTCAGAAACAAACCTTCCTCAAACCTGTGATTCTCCTACTTGGAGAGACTCAGCCCTAGAGCAGAAGATAACCCTCAAATAATCCTTCCTCAAAACTGTGGCTACCTCAGACATATTTTCCAGCGCGTTTTTGTGTCCAAAATGAGGGAGAAGGCTCGTTTATATATACAATTCAATGTGGTTGAAGAGACATGACTCTTGGGTTTATTGAGCCAAAATATAGGAGGTTGACCTTGTTAATCCAATATAAATTAAAAATCACACTTCTCCTTAACCAAATTTGATGATCTTTAGTTTGGTTTTGGTCCTATCAAAAAGAGGAACTCAATGCCACAATTATGTTCCTCAAAGCAGTTGTCCAAAGTGAGATTTGGCCCTAGTTGCCAATTTTAGAACTCCCTCTCAACTACAGAGAATCACACTTATCAAACAATCAACTATATCACTGATCATCATGTCATCATGAATCATCTGAGTATCTCGACTTTTCTCTTCTTTGCTCATCTGAACACTGATATGAATAATAAAGAAGAATCAATCGAGAGTGAGTCAAAAGACCTTACCACTCTCCACTAACAAAAAGTCAGTCCAAAGGTAAAACCTCAATCAAACTTGATCCCAAATGGAGTTCAATAACAACAAGAATCTTAGTCATAGGGAATATAGCAATACCCAATGCCTCCATCAGTATTGTTATGGTCCCTAACCACTTTTCTAAGCTCATTAGCAAGATGAGTGGTACTTCCCATGTGTCCCAAACTACATGGGTAGGATGATATTGAATCAATAGCAGCAAAACAATATATCACGTCCAGCTCACAACCATACGTAGGGAAAGGATGAACAACATCCTACAATCACACATCACAATCATACATAAGGAAAGGATGAACCACATTGTACACAAATGCCAAACACCAAGACTATGGAAACGATGAACCACGTCCCACATGCATGCAAACGAACAATGGTAGGAAGGATCTTACATGTGGGGAAAACATCAACCACATCCCACCAACATGTCAACCAAAAATCGTAGGCAATGAGCATCCTACATGTAGGGAAAGGATGAAGCACGTCCCACTGACATGTCAATAGATGCCTATATCCATCTCTCACTGGGGTATCCACAAGAGAAGGCAAACCTCTCATCCTGATCATATGCCATAGGAGAAGGTGAACTACTCATCTTGCTCATATGCCATAGGAGAAGGTGAACGACTCATCCTATACATATGTAATGAATAGTGGGGGAAGGTGAACCACTCACCTTATGGTTGCACATAGTTCAATAAGTGCCCCAAGTCTTCAAGAGCCCCGAGAGCTCAATGTTCCATCTTATCCAAAGATCACTTCATATAGGCGATAGAGCTCAGTTACTTTCTAAAAATTAAGACTAGATCTAGGTGATCATATTGATGACTAGATCATCAATGGAATCCCCATAGCTTTACCCAGTAGCATATATCTTTTAATAAACATATTGATTACTCCTCCTTCCTGAGGGAGATCATACACCTAAGATTCTCCTTCCAAAGTGGAAAGTGTCCATTTGACAACCTGGTCATCATGAGATCCATCTACTTTCTAGATACAAAGGAGGACCTCAAGAGATACACCACTTAGATGTGCCCATATTATCATCCTGGCAACTTCCTATGATGGATTACGAATCATCTTATTTTAATGAGAAGTTTTATAGGAAATGTCTTTGAATCAAGGCATATAATTTATAAATGAGAGGAAACATCAATAGTTGTATAGATCCTTTGAATATTGAGAATGTGACCAATTGATATTAATTCGAGGAATTTACGACTCCCTCTTAAGGTGATCTTCTAATGATCTTCTCAAATGAGAGATGAGACTTATCATGCGGTTATGATTTCAGGGGAGATGTACCTATTATTTGAGGTGTTGTAATATTTAATTCTGGAAAATCACTAAAGCTTCTTCTTAATAGGAAACTTTCCAAAAGATAAACAGTCTTGTTCACAACTTCGATTGTGACCAAAACCATAGCTACAGGATTGTAACGAAATTGTTCAAGATGTTGGAATGAAAGGAGAGCATAAATGATGCTAATACCATATACAGGATACAACCACAAATAGTGAAGGTAACCAAGAATCTTTACACAACACTATCTTGAACTAACAACTCTAGGTCTTCATACTTTCTGGAAGATTATTAGTGCTTAGGATATTCAGGTTAAATTTTGACCTAGAATTATTATGCTTTCTTTCTATTGCAATTTTTACCAAGATATTATGAAAACCATGCTTCAGGTGTACTAAGTTGATGTCAGTAATATCAAAACCATATAAGCCAAGATAAATCACAGTTCATATTTTACTCAGTCACTCACTTCATGATTGAAATTGGCACTATTTCACTTGATCACGAGATCCATTGTTAGTAAGACCTTTGTTTGACAATAGACTACACATAAGGGTATGGAGGTGTATTGTCTTACTGTCCATAAGAATCCTTGAAATATAATCCCTTCATGACTATAATTGATGGCCTTTACTATATTGGAGCTGAGTAGGTTCTAAACTAAAGAATTCTTTCTTCCAAAGGATAGTGACTAATTTCACTCCCCCTTTTTCTTTTCAAGTTTTGATAAATCTTCCTCCCAAACCAGTAGCTAGTGAATAATCTAAAGAAATGCCTTTGTGTATCTATGCACAAACTTATGGACCAGAACAAGAAAGTGAAAGAGAGTTGTACAATTGGTTGGAACATAGATTTGTTATTGATCACTATATCTTTAACTAATGATCCCATAGTGCTAGTAGATAATAGTTCCTTCAAATAATGATCCTCATATGTCTTAGGTTGTTTTTATTTTATTCCACCTTTCATGGTGTTGATTTGTAATGTCGAAGAAATATTCTAATGAAGACCGGCCACCAACATCATAGGGCTCCAATTGGCGTCCTTCTATCGAGCTTGTAATTTATAGTCTTTAAGCTCTCTCACAATGGTATATGTATATTTAAGGGCATTTCTGGACTATCTATATAAGCAACTGATCTTTCACTAGATAGACAATGGAGTTTGCAGCCTGAAGTTTTCTATCACATTATCATTTTAAGAGAGAGTCACATACAAACACAAAGAAAGGCCCTGAAGAGTTTTGTTGACAAATGGGTCATATCTATTCTAGGTATTCATTAATATTAAGCAAATACTATCTCTGCCAAATGCCTTTCACATAGTTATGTGCATACTCATCTCTTAGAATCATTACTGAACTGTATTCATTCAATTCTTCAAAGGTTAACGATCTAAAAGCATGCTTGGACATCAAGTTCTTAGGTTGAAGTCTCTGATTAGATGTTCATTTAATAATGATTCTAAGTATGAAGGGGATCCTTTGAGTCTGAGTAAAAAGAAATGTCACAGGATTAATTTCGGCCACTGAACAAATTTCTTTTTTTCAGAAGATATCAACGATCTAACATTTCTACTGAATAACATAGAGGATTAGGATGGTCGAATTGATTTGGGTTATTCCTTAGTGAAAGTCTTCAGATAATGACTATGTTGTAAACAAAATACAAGAGTCCCTTGATGTGACATCGGATCTTAAGATATGCCACAAATGATTAATGAGCCTCTATTTTTCTTCTTTAAGGGTTGAAATTATAATGCTCAAGAACTGGTCAAAGAGGGTGAAATACTTCAAGTAAAGGTTATGAAGGTTGAAATGTTCTTAGAAAAGGTCTGACATAGGCTTATCCCTTTTATTGCTTTTAACTTGCATATTCTTAGAGTCTGAGCAGCCCTGGATATAAACTAGTCTTGCGTAGGGTTTCTTAGAGGAATGAATAGATATATTTGACCATCGTCTTTGGTATTAAACCTAATCCTGACAAATAAAAACTTAGGAAACTAAGAGTAGGTATCGGGTTTGTCCTTTGGAGGCCTGGAATCCCTAGAGAAGAATAACACAACTTGCCACAGGAAATTACTTCATGATCACAGGGAACTTGTCAAGTTGTAGAATTTTGACTTAACAGAGAACTGAGCTTCCTCCTTGGGAACTTGGAAACACCCTCCCAACAACACCCAAGTTTAGAGACAAATTCCTTTTTAGAGAGGTATGCAAACACCAACCAGCAAGAATTAATGCCCAGGTAAAATCCCTCACACAAAATAAAATTAAAGGAACCCGAGCATTTCCTTAACATAAATTTAATTGGATTTTTGTCTATTTCTCCCCTAGGTACATAAATTTCATCATTCACCATGTTTCTAATCAATTTGAGAGATCTTCTTAAACCCATACCTTCAGATTTAGAGGGAACGAATGCATGGAGACTTGTCAAAAACATTTTTTTAGTGATTTCTCCTTGCTTGGGCTTGTCCTTACCGGTTGTTGGCTTGAGGGGGCCTAACGCAGGTTCAGTTTTAGTTAGCCAAACAAATCCCTACACTATTGGCCCTTTTGGCATCATCCCGTCGAGCATGGACTGAAGTCTCACCCGAAGCAGTATGGGGGGATGATGGAACCAAGTTTACACAACCTTGAGATGGTTGTGATGTCGGTTTATTCTAGCTATACTTTTCTTCACATAGGTTGCTTAGCCCTATGTTTCACCCTTCAGTACCTTCGCGAAAGGGTACAATTGGCTTTCACCCAACCCTAAGCTGCGGCTTAGGGACTTTCACACTGCTAGGGTAGCGAACTGTGACATCTCCCAAACTAGGCTAAGTGTCCTACGTATTTTATTAACTGATCTTCGTTAGCTTCATGTAAGCAGATGTTCTTACTTGCATTAACTTAGCCAACACATTTACATATATCCGAACATCATATAAGCATTATAAGTGAAATTCATACCCAACATAACAAGGTGCGTAAACATGAAATAAAGATCCAAAAATTGTAGGATACTTCTCTTTATTGATAATCCCATACAATTACAGACTTGACCCGCCCTGCGCACTGATCTACAGGGGTCCACACACTCAACTGTGGAGTTCTACCCTAGCCCTGTATACACTCAGTTGTGGACTTCTACCCTAGGCCTCTGTGCACTCAGTTGCAGAGCCTCTACTTATCCCATGACCCAAAACTTAGACTTCCACTTCAGAGCTATCTCCCATACATCATATCTTCTTTTCTTCTTGTTATCAAACTCCTTAGAGCTTAGCTCTATTTATATAATCCCATGGTCTGTGGACCATGGGTAGATATTTTACAGCCAACATTACTTTTCCAAAATAAGGGCAAACAACCCTATGACTCTTTAACACCTACGGGCTCAGCGACCATAAAATGCAAAGTCTTTACACTTGGAATACAAAATTTGACCAAAATATGGGATTTTAGCCCCAAAAATATTCTTGGGGGATTGCGCAACCAACAAAGCCCCAACACAAACATTGTGACTCACCCTCGAGTCACTCGGCAAGTGCAAAGCTATTAGCGTGAAGACGTCCTAGCTCCATTTGGATGATTACAACCTCGGAAACACACTAAGCGGCCACCTGCTAGACTTCTTCCACTCTCTGCTCGGTGATTGCCACTGAATTGCCACTCTGAATCTTCTGTTGAGTTTTCTGTAGTGTTGCGAGCTTCCCTTCAATTGAGGTTATGATCATATATGCCTCGTTTATCCATGCTGTAGGCGTGCGCTTAGGACCGCTTCATTGTGCCAAGAGGTATCCACCTATTCCTTAAGCACCTTTGCCTCCTACATTCATGTGAGCTTTTGTGTAAAGGTGACCATCTACGCGGTCCCTTTGACCTCGTCATATATTTATTGTAGCTCGCACACATCTATCTCTAGGTGCTCTACATTCAGGTCCTCCAGCAGGGTGTTTAGGCCCTCAAATGAATATTCAAAAGGTCATGTTCAGTCTGCTACTACACTATCGACCATCGCTATTGTTGTTGCAAAAGTGGTGGCATGATGTTTCCTAACTTCTGGTGGGGTTGAACGTTGAGCATTCAGTTACAATTCTGTGATCTACAAGTTTAGCTCTAACTAAATTCTGGCCATCTCTCTCCGAGGGTTATGCACCCCAGTGGCCAACTTAGGGACACACACCTCAACTGGTTCTTCTCTCTCAATGTCCAACTCTAGGACCATTCAGCAGGCTTCCTCCACTACTTTCATGGTTTTCTTATTCTATTCCACTTCCTCATTGCACTACAGGCCCAACTACTCGATGTTAATGCATTTCTCATTGATCACCTGTAGAGCACGACTCTCTTGGGCCCTAAGTTATGCGGTGACTCCATCCTCTAAGAGGTAGAGTGTCTCTCAAGGGAGTGTGGCCATATTCAATCCGACCCCTTTCAGGTTGCTAACTGTGGGCCTGTAGCCCTCATTTTCTGTAATAACTTTCCCATCTGGTAGCACTAACATGTTGGTCACCTTTGTACGCAACATCTTCATGGTGGTTGAAGTATCGATCATGAGGCTGGTGGACACTATGCCAGCCTATGGAGTGTGAACCTGCAAACCCTGCATCTCTATCCTAGGAGCCCCTAATACTAATTTTTGTTTCCCTTTGAATTGTTGGAGGACCTCCGCAGTGACATCCCTCACCGTTTCTCTAATATTGCGCAAATCCCCTCAGTGAGGGTGATTAGGTCCAAGGATGTCTTTGAAACCTTGATTTTCTTCCATGGCACTACCTTCTCTTGCGGTCGCACCTGCTTGAGTTGGGTGGATGTCATCTGTGGGTCTGCGCCACCTTGTTCTATTGGCTCCTCTATTTCTGCCTTAGCACCGACCAAAGATGACTTCTATACTTCGTGCTCTTCTCCTCCTGTCTTTTGTTGTTCCGCGAATTGCGTAGTGTCGCACGCTCCCTGGGCCTTAACCTCTCCTTCCTATTTTCTACGCTTCTCTGCCAGCTGCATCATTCTGAGCTTTGTTTCTTCCTTCTTACGATGCATGGCTAACTTGTCCATTTCCACCATGGAGCCTATTATAGTGCACCACTCCGGGATCCAAAACTTTAGGACTGCGAAGATAACATCACCAATTGCGAGATAGGGTAATTTATGCCATGCCTTCATAGGGTCCTTCTGCACCCAAATAAAAACATGGTTGATATCTTCTTTGAAGCCTGCAAAGCTCTGGAAACTAGTGTATACTGTGGGTGAAAACCATGGCTTTTGATTCATTCTGATCTAGATACTCATCTCCATCAAGATCCAAAAGATATTTCTTTCTTTTATGCGTTGTGCATCCTTATTTTCCCACAATGAAGCATACTTTGCTGCCTCTGGAAGGTTTGGTGCAATTGAAGCAAATTGGCTCTCTTTTGGCAGCTCCCATGCCACCAGTACAATTGATAGTAAGAGCCACACATAGTGGAATGTATTGCCCTACTCCTATGCCTCATGACAGTTCGCATGGAACTCGTCACATAGATAATTCACCCATTTGAACTAGACTCCTTTAGCGTATTGGGCTACTAGTGCAATCATAGTTGTGGGCACCTAATCCATGCGACACTACCGCAAAACCTTCCTTGCTAATATTTGCGTTGTGACCTTGATTGTGGGGTTGTTAATGATGGAGATGGAATATCCCCACTTCTTCTTTTCCAACTTGAATTTCTTCTTCATAGCTTCCATGAGGGCAAACTCACCACCTTTTCCTTCTCATACATTGGCTGGATTCTCCCATGAGTAAGGTAGTTGTGTGATCTGATGAATTAAGTGATCTGTGATGGGAATGGGCTCCTCCAGCCATAAAAACCCATCATGCACCAAGCAGAGTAGTTGCCTGATGATGAAGATGATGTAGTGGTAATGTAATACCCAGAGAAGGTTGAGTAGCCCAATTTTCTCTACGCCGTTGAGCCATCTCCATGGCTCTAATTCGATCGTTCCAACAGTTGTATCAATCTTTCGGTGCATTAACTGCTCAGTCGCTAAATGCAGGAATTTCTCATGATCTGTGAGGTCCCAATGTTCAAACTTTATTATAGGAACCTGCCCTAAGTGCATCCGATAAAAAAATGTCATCTGGGAGCAATGGAGTTTGCAGGGAGATCTTGCTCTCGTTTATTTCCTTTGGCACCTTGCCATTGCCCTTGCGAGAAGGAACATAATCTCGTAACCTGGTAATAGGGTCTGCACCGTGGATTTGATCTTCCATTTTCAAATCCTCCTCATCCACCAAGATTTCTTCAGATTTTTCCTCATCTGCCACAAAATTAATGCCCTTCCCATTTTCCTGCAAAGTGAGCTTGGCCCTCTATGGGTTTCTCAGTGAGATGCACACCAGTAGCATAGTCTGTATATCATTCTTTGGTCTCGGTTTTCTGGGTGATTTAGGGAATTTGACTACCACTTGGCCACTCTTTGGGGCAGCTTCTACTACCTCAATTTCCCCACGACTTCCTTGGCTATCATCGCTTCTTTATCCATGGCATCAATAGGTGTCGAATCATTCTCTTCATGAGGTTCTACGTCTCCTTCAACAATCTCTCAAACGTTGAACTTGCTCTCAAAGCCTCAAAGTTCACATAGTCCATACACACCTAATAGCACAACAACTGAATTTTCAAAATGCCAAGTGTTTTTCACTAGAGAACCACCTGTAAATTATAGGACCTTTTGAATTCAAATCAGACCATTCCCCCCACATTTAGCTCATTAATGCTAGATTGGCAGCAGATTTTCAAGAATCTAACCCATAAATTTCGCCTTAAATGCCTGTTGCCCTCTCCATTTGGCCACAATCCGACCATCAAATCATGAACAGTGACTTTAATGGTCACTTTCTAGCAGACCTGCACGTTATTTCCATGAGTAGAGTAGCTACCTTTGCACTCTCGTGAACCTTGTGACACTTACTTGCTTCACGGATTCCTGAAATCGCGCAACTCACTAACTTGGTTAGTGTAGTTTACAGTCTCATGCCTCCTTTTAGCTACCTAGAGCAGTGATACTATGCTTTTGCCACATAGTCTGATGGCCAAGTTACCTGTTTATGTCTTCCATCGATTTACATTCACCTTTCCTTGGAAGGGATCTCCATTCAAATTAACCAACTTGACCGCGGAACCTTCAGTAATATCCTTACTAACATAGGGCCCTAACAAGTTCATCCTGAATTTTTTGGGGAATTTATCAAACTTATGATCATACAACAAAGCTAGATCATTTACCTTAAATGTGCACAACTTGATGTGTCGATCATGCCATCCCTTTTTACGCTGCTTTTGGACTTGTTGGTTAAATCCAACCAAAAATATCTCTTCTTCAAACTCATCCAACTGCACAAGCCTTTCTTCCAGGGCTTCGTAATGTATCATACCCATGAGCACTATTGTGCATAAACTAGGCGCAATGTAATCCATAGGCATCACTGCTTCAACCCGATATACCAGCCTAAACGGTTTTTGTCCCATTAACTTCTTGCACGTCATCTGATAAGCCCATAACACTATAGGTATCCATAGGCCCCAATTGTTTCGCTGACTGTTGTTGTTGGCAAGATAAATCGTTCTTGTGGACAAGACCGATCTCCCTAGTATCAACAGATATCTAGCAACAAGCAGGACAAGCAAATCTACCTTTCTCTAAACATATTGCGATTCATTAATAAAAACTAAAGAGGTGTTTTAGACCCTACCTTAATTCCAATGTTAGTTTGTGATAGCTATGCTCTAACAGCTCTGAAGGTGTTTCCTTTTAAGAACCTGCAATCACAAACAAGCACACATCAATTAACACGTGCATAGCTAATATAACAAATCATGTTCATCATGGTGATCAAGGAATCCACGAAATAAACCATAAAACATCGCTTATTGAGAAAAATAAACTTGATTGTATTAACTTTGAAATAGAAAAATTTTACAACCGTTGGTGCCTTGATGCTGTACAAGCTCTTCCCAGGGTCCAAACAGGAATCTCCTCTACTTTGACAAGCCTCACTCTCTTCCAAATGAGATCAAAAGGTATGTAATCTCTCCTCTCAAAAGCTCAATTAGGAAGGCTAAGCTCCAGCTGCATTTACCCTAAAAAATATTCAACTTTTCAACCTCCCAAGTAACCAGCCCAATGTTTTATTTTATAGTGCAAAGGAAGGAGGTTACAGGTCCACCATTTAAGGGATAGAGTCCTCCTTCAAAGTGATAAGCTCCTCACATCAAGGGGTTAGCTCCTTAAGGTATGGGATGCATGAACTTTTAAGGAGTAAACTTGCCACCTCAAGATTCTTTCTAGAAGCTTCCAAAAATGACCCAAAGTGAGTTTTTAAGAATGTACTTGCACCTTTTTAACTTTTATAGGGGTCCACACCTATAACACAGATACAGAGCAGTCAGGTGTGTAGGGGACATGACCAATAGGTGCGGGACCACAGGTAATGCTAAGAGAATGTATGAAACCAGAGTTTTAGAGATTTTTAAGGTATTTCTCTTATTTTCAAGGCTTTATATGAAGAACTGAGGTTTAAGACTTGCAAAGGAGGAAGGTATGAGTGATGATAGACTCACACTAATTGTAGAATGTAAAGGTGACAATTTTTGTGCAACAGAATGCCCCCTAAAGTGCGAAGTCTATAATAGATGAGAATAGTTTTTGTCATCTAAGAAGAGTGAAGTACTTTATCATTTCAAGGATCTTCCTGTGGACACCCCGGTTGGAACCTGTAAAAACATTCAATGCAATATATATATATATATATATATATATATATGAAAATATGATCGCTGAGGTAGGCATTCCCATATTGAGATCAAAACTGACTAGAAAACTATCTAAACTACTCTGATACAGGAATGATTTTGTAATACATCACAAGTATAGACATATGTAGACACAGTATGGATGCAACCATCTGTTTATGAGTATTTCATTGTACAATGAGTAACAAAATTCCTCGCGGCCTAGATGGTGGAAACTAGATCCAGGGTCTTGATTTCTGCTTCTCGAACTAGTACGATTCTATCCATGTGAATGAATGTGTTGAAGTCGAACATGGTAGAAACCACTTGATTACCAGTCAATGATGTAAACTGTTAACAAGTGTGTGAGAAACCACCAGTAATGTCAATGGCCCTCAAAGTAATCAGTACAATCCATGAAATGTGAATAAATGTGTCGATGTCGAACACGTCATAGAATCCTTTGATCGAAGGTCAATGATGCAACCTGTCGTCAAAGGCGAAAAACCTGCCATTGAGGCATGCAGATTCCAAGGTACTGATGATTTCTAGATCATCTTTCTAGATAATGAGTTGGAGTTGATAGAAAGCGATCCATCGTAGGCAACCCCACAACACAAAATCATAGATCAAGTTTTGAAGAAATATATTTGTCAAGCACTAACTTAGGGATGGTCAAGATGGATGATAGATATCTTGCAAATGAATGGTTTATTTGAACTGATCTCTTGAGCACATAACGACACTGCAAATGGTTTGGTGACAATTGACCCAAAGCTAATACCCAGAAACTAGCTAAAGACTTCCAATATGGTTTGATTAACTATTAGGCAAAGGACTTCCCAACCCAGGTGAACAAAAAGTGTAATGTTCAAGAGTGGTTAATTGCTTTTCTAAACATAAAGTATAACAAACAGGTTCATTTTTCTCTCTTTTCCCCGACCATTTCTGGCAAGTACCTCTTTATTTTTGACAAGCTTGAGGAGGATAACATTTGCTTGATTATAAGCTCATTCTTCGGATGCGTCCAACTTAGTTTAAAATTCGAACCCTAAGAAGGAGTGGTCTGTTCCTATTTAAAATTGAATAGGTCCTTTACTGTTAAATTTTAACGAGTCCAATATAGGAGAAACTCGGTGTTTTTCAATTTTAGGGAGTCAGAAGAAAAATTTAAGAAAACTTCATGGTTGTCCTTTTTCGTAAATTTGTATCCCTCAAGCCCGAAAAATTGTAAAATAATACTTGAGAGAAGTGCTTGACCATTACGATCAAGGAGTACTTTTCATAATTAGTGCCTTCAATCTGAAAAAGTAAAAAAGAGATCGAAAACACGTCGTTTTATTACCAATATCAAACTTCAAACGACAAAAGTCTGGCAATATTTTCATGTTTATACGGTCATAAAAGAGTTTTAAGTGGATCGTCCTTTAATTCCATTTTAACGAGTTTAAAAAGAAAAACTCGACAATCTTTTCATATTTTACGAGTCAAAAAAGAGCTTAAAGAGGACTCATATGTTTCGCTTTTTCATAAATTTTGAAAGAGTCAGAAAAGTGAAAAAGTATGCTCTTCATTGAAAATGATCAATTTTTCTTGAAAATCTAATATTCTACACAAAAACTCAAAACGTTATTCATACCTGTTTCAAATAAATAAAAATGCATCAAAATTTACCTTTTTAAAGTAAAAAATAAACAAATTAAAAATTCATTTATTCAAAAAAGCTTATAAAAAGGGCTTTTGCAAATTCATTTTTACCATTTGACTTCAGAGTGAAGAGTAAGAGTTTTTGGTAAGAAACTTCCTATGGATATTGTGGAAAATCTAACTGTTGGAATCGAAAACTGTCAGCTCCAAGTAATCCACATCATCCCTATCTTGCATTTCAGCCATTTAATTTTCATTTTATGGCTTTAAAATTAAATTTTAAGGAAAATTTTTGTTAAAAAATCACTCACGGGGCAGCATGTGGGGTGTGCAGGTGCAGCATGTGGCCCCCGCAGACCCAAAATTTTTCATACAAAGGAAAAAGTCGGGGTCCCGCACCTACTCCTCAGGACGAGTGCGGACCTACGCACTGTCCCTAACTAGTGGATGCGGACCACGTGAAATACGTTTTAAAACATCAATTTTTTCCATTTCCGCCAAATTTTTTTGAAATTAAAATGTTCTAATCCACCTTTTTTGCAATGTAGATATACAAAATGGTCATTTGGTGAGAACGGGAACACGAAGATGCGGATCTAGCCGCATTAATTCATCCACCTACAATATAGGCATTAAAGGCATGCAGACTATTTAAATTCTAGGCCATACCCGGCATGAGGGCTCAAGTAGACTTTCTGCAATGGATGGTAGATAGGTGGAGCACACAGGGCCAATGTTTCATAATTGGTGGCCACTGGCTCGAAATCGAGCTAGAGGACATTTATTTCCTAACTGGTTTGCCAAGAGAGGTGAAGGATTATCTCTATTCAGGACTAGGGCAGGTGGCGAGTCTATCGCTAGTCTCTGGCTAGAGTTTTGTAATGTCCAAACTTCAGACAAATAGTTAGATATTAAGACTATCTCCTGTCCTGAACTTAAAGTGATCACATTTACTGTCACCAGACTATGCGGGAACGCAGCATTGCATCTAGCTACCGGATACCAAATGCGAATGGTAGTAGACTATTTATGAGGCACCATCCTCAACTGGTGCGAAGCTCTATTGGTGAATGTAAAAGGCCAATTGACTAGAGCAAAGAATGGAAAACTAAAAAAATTTGGATATGGTTTATTGGTTGTGGGCTTTGGCCTAGAGAGGGTTCCTATGTTGATCCCACAATAGCTTTCCGTTGAGGCTGGACTTCCTCGAGAGCCTAGGATTATGTTTCGGGTTGCAGTGATGGCCCGTCATCCTGAGGAGGGTAGAGAGGTTGTCTGATTTCCACCTAAGTATTTTTGTTGGTTAGGGAACCAACTTTTCATGATTGAAGACTTTCCATATGCTGGGATGGATTACCGTGGTGATCTAGACCTCGCTCTTCCACCAGGAGAGCAATGGGATGATTCAGGTAAAATTATTTTCAACATTTTCTAAAATTTTAAACTATTTTTTTTGTTTTTTAAATCATCCAAAATTGATAGTAAGAAGTTTTAAATGCAGATGTGGGTCCACCGTGAGCAGCCGCTCTTTGGCCCTATGAGAGAAGACACCCTGTTACCACGACACTGGCCCCACAGGACAAATTAGCAAAGACCCCGACTGAATTGGAGCATCGTCTAGAGTGTTTGACAGTAGATATCCCGGAGAATAGCATAGATGATATTCCTCTTAGGTTAAAGTGCTATGTGATTGGGGTCCCATGACCTTTTAGGAGGTTCCTTTGTAGCGTGGCTCGAGCAGTGGTTTCTTATCGTGATCATCATCAGGGATAGGATGATTGCCTTTGTAGACTCATACGACATTTTATATCATTTTGTACTATCATTTTTGCTGATCATAAGGTGTTTTCAAACCTATGATTGAAGATGATGTATATTTGACACACTTTTGTGCTATGATATATCACTATTATTGGCTATCTTGTATAACATGTTCATGGAATGTTTTTAAATTTACTGTCTTGATTATTGCAAATGTCTACTTAACATTCAAGAAGCAACTGCATCTGCTAATGTATTTAAATATCTTGGAATATGTTGATATTCAATGTAGTCAAATTCATGTTCCAAGAGACGAACTCTAAAAAATAATCTTAATAACACTAGATTTCTAATGGCATAAACCCTGTTAATATTTTATACAATGAGTTTAGAATCTAACCTAACAATCAAACTTCGAATCCCAAATGAGATGGATTTAGATAATAACTCAATCACTCACTATACTCTGCAATGTTATTTTTTGTTTGACCGAGGCTTACCCCATGCATAGATACTAACTCGTTAGAGGGTGAATAGATAACCCAAGCTGCGAAAGAAATGTTCCATGTACTACGACAAGCACCATCGGCAAAACCAATGTATGTTTGAGAGGATGTCGACATCTGCAATATCAAGAGTAAAATCAAGATAACCAGGAATAATGATAAAAACACTCTCTAAACTAGGCACACTTTCTAATCTACAATAGACCAACTAGAAAGAAACTATTCTAACAAAAATCTCTACACCAAACTTTAAGCATAATATGTTTTCAGATAAAGCCCATTTATGGGTCTACCTAAAGAGACACTGTCAAAATCTACTAATTCAGAGGCCCCTTTCACCAGCTTACGCTTAACAACAAAAGGACCATGCCACATGGGTACGAATTTTCCAGCACCTAGCTTATCATTTTCTTGATCTTATAGTAAAACTAGGTCTCCTTCCGAAAAATTGTGAGGTGTAACATTTTGATTGTACTGAGATTTTATCCATTTTTCATGAGTCTCGATTGCTAATGCAGCATCACGTTGATTCTCATCTAGCTGCGCTAAGTACAATAAACATTTTTCCTCTTCAGGAGTGGCTGGGATTAATTCTTGGCTATTTGCAATGACGGAATTTCGCATTCAATGGGTAACACTGCTTCCAACCCGTAAACTAGCTGAGAAGGAGTGAAACTAGTTGATGTTTTGATTGTGGTTCGATATGCCCAAACCGCTAAAAATAACATGTTATGCAAATTCGACTGATGAATACGAATGATTTGTTGGATCATAGTGACTAGAACTTTATTGATTGCTTCAACCAGACCATTAGCCTATGGGTAATATGGAGTAGAACTATCGTGATGCAGGCCAAGTTGATCTGTTAGTTTAGTCATCATGATGTTTCGAAAATTACTTCCATGATCAGTAATAATCACTTAAGGAACACTGAATCTAGCAATTATATGATTAAAACTAAAAATTGTAGTAGTTTTTCCATCTGCTGAAAATGTAGGCATCACCTCAGCCCACTTGGTAAAATAATCTACCGCAAGGATGATATATGCATACCCCCCAACCGAGTGAGGGTTACATGTAATAAAATCGATACCCCACTTTGCGAAAGGATCGACGACAATTATAGGGTGGAGAGGAACAGGTGGAGCACGCATCTTTCAATCAAAAATTTGGCAATTCTGGCAATTCCGGACTACATTGATACAATCTTTAAATAAGGATTGCCAGAAATAACAAGTGCGCAATATCTTTTGGGCTGTGACATACCCGGACATATGACCGCCACAGGCTCTAGAGTGATAGTCATTCAGAACCTTTTTAGCTTCTTCATGAGTTAGACAACGTCGGAAAATAGAATCTAGTCCACGACGATAGAGTGTATCTCCAATAATATTGCACTATTGGGATTGGAAATGTATTTTCCTTCACTGAGGTTGTGAGATTTTAGGCTGAAAAGATTGGGTTTGGAGATAAACAATTATATCTCCATACCATGGATCAAGAGTACTGATGAGAAAAAAGGATTCATCTGCAATGGGTTCTTCCGCCATAGTTTCAGTATTAGTACACGGGAAATCACACATCAGTTCCGCAAAAACCAAAGATTTCTTTGACTTGGATTTTTCGAATTCCAAGTCAAATTCCTGCAGGATAACTATCCATTTGGAATACTTGCCCCCTAGCAATTGTTTAGTCAAAATATACATCATAGGGTTAGAGTCAGAAATTACCATGGTTTTGCGTAGTAAGATGTAGTGACGAAATCTTTGGACAACTTGAATAGCTGCCAAGGTAAATTTCTCCACATGCGAATATTTAAGCTCAGTCAGATTCAAAGTTCGACTAAGATAGTAAATCACATGCTCATTGTTGAATTCATCTTCTTGAACTAAAACCATTCCAATGGTAGAATGAGAAGTGGTGAGGTAAAAAAAGTAGTCCTGGTTGTAGTTGGGAGGATGCAATAATGGTGCATGGGTCAACACTTGTTTAAGTGCATCAAAAGATTTGTTAGCTATCTGATCCCAAAAGAACGGAGTACTCTATTTCAACAACCTCATAAAACCTTTCATTATCTCGGCGTAGTTAGGAATGAAATGACGTAAAAAGTTTGCTTTCCCTTGCAAACTTTGGAGTTGGCAAAGAGTCAAAGGAGAAGGTAATTTGACAATAGCTTCAAAATTAAAGGGATCGACACGAATGTTGACTTTTGAGACAACAAATCCCAGTAAACGACTCGTTTCTATATAGAAAACACATTTGTGTGGATTCAGCCTAATTCGATAATGCCTTCATCTCATAAAGATGGCTCGTAAATGAGTGAGATGATCGGCTCTATGTAATGAATGAGCAAGTAAATCATCGAGATAAGGCTGCACAATGTGCTTGATGTCATGAAATGTGTAAGACATAGCCCTTTGAAAATTTGCTCTGGTGTTTTTCAATCCAAAAGGTAACTTGCAATAAGCAAATGTCCCCCATGGACAAATGAAATCTGTTTTAGGTTGATCAACAGGGAGTATGTTAATTTGATTGTAACTAGAAAAACCATCCATAAAGGAGAACATTTCACTGTGGGCATAGTCATCGATAATTTGATCAATATAGGGGGTTGGATAATTATCTTTAGGACAAGCTCAATTAATATCCATATAATCAATACATATTCTTATCATTCCTTGCTTTTTGTTAACAGGAACAATATTCGACACCCAATCCGTTAAAGGAATTGGATAAATTAAAACTTGCTCGAAGTAATTTCCCAACTTCATCTTTAATAGCAACAGCTTTTCTTAGATGTATCTGACGTAAACATTGCCAGACAAGTTTAGCATCCAGGTAAGTTTTAATTTCATGGACAACAATTGATGGATCGATTCCTAGCATTTCTTCATATGACCAGGAAAACACGTCACGATATTCTTGAAATAGGGCTTTATAAGTTTGGATTTCCTCGTCCATACAGGAAGCACCTATATGAATCTTTTCAATAATTCCAGGTTTCACTCAAATGTCAATGGGAACCGTTCGAGAAATATTTCCCAAATTCAACTCAGAATCAGGATGTTGCAATGGATTCTATGGTTCTTTGACATAATGAGTGGTAAAAATAGATGAGAAATAATTTTCAAAATGATCAAGCTCAGGTAAAAATGAAGATCGATGCTGGAGACCTTCCCATGGTAAATCATCAACATACAAAAGTTCATGAATCTGCTCATCAGTATGAACAAGATCAGAAAGACTTGTTGAATCTGAGGTTGAGATTGAAAGTTACTCCCCATGGACCACATTCATTGCATCAATTTCGGTTGAAGAAGAGTCGGAAAATGACTGTACCGTCTGATATGCAACTTCAAAGGGACTCAAGGGCATTGCATCACCAAATGAGTCCACCTCAGAATCAGAAGGTACGATCCAAGGATCATCAAAAGCAATAATGTTCGATGAAATCATATGAATGGTTGCAAAATAAGGTGATACATTAGGAGGAGGAAATGAAAAATTTTCTAGTAAACTAGAATCTTTAATCAATCCCACCCCAACATCTTTATAAGGGATATCTGTTTTCCCAACATGTTGGATACTATCAGAAGAGGCTGGGTTGGATGAAAAATAATTTAACTGGTCTATTGTAATGATCTTTCCATTATAAGGAAATTTAATAAGCCGAACTACCGATGAAACAATAATAGTCATAGCGTAAGAACAATTGTGACCCAAAAGAAGGTTGTAATCTAGAGGGGTATTAACCACTTCCACATCTAGATTTACAATTTTGCCTTCTACCCCTATAGGTAAATCCTAGAAAATGCCAAAAGGATGAAAACCTCAGCCATCAAAAGCCTTTAGAATCATCGGGGATTGATTGAGTGTAGGAGAACCAAGCGATCTCCAACACTAAATCTACATAATACACGTAGAAGCTCCCTCATCAATGACAGTCAGAAAGCAAGGTCTATTTTTGACTAACACTGGGATCTAGAAAGCCATTTAATGAGGTAGGTGAGATGTACTATTTGCTAAATCAAATACTATAAGGTTGGAATCATGAATATCAACAGCTCCCACAGCAGACAATAGCAATTTATGCTATGTTGGGCATGATTGTAGCACCTCCAAAGCTGACATTGCTGAAGGGGAAATAGCTAAATCTTCAACAATGTTATAGTTCTGAGTAGCTTTCGCATGCAGATTGAAAGTTGACTTCCAAAGTATACCTTTAGCAGGTAGTTTGATTACTAAGTCTGGGTTAGGTTTCTCGATCTGCAGTGGGTTGGAACCAGGAGGAGTTGAAGTTGTTGGGTTTGAATTAGAAGATTCTGCTTCCTTACAACCAACAGGATTCTTACTACCATAATCTTGTGATCGCATCACAATCCTGACATGGGACATCACCATAATTGGTTCTTCTGAGGCATTTGAGGAAGAACTTATCATCTTACTATCTTGATTAGGAAAATGATCCTTGAAGATAGTAGGCGTCTGAGAACCTTTGACGATTTTTGAAACCTCAGCTCGATGTGGACAATCTCTTGTAAAATGCTCCTCATCACAAATGAGACAAGGATAGCAAGGCTTACATTTCTCATCAGTAGATTTAGTTTTATCTGGTTTCTCTTTTGAGTTTTGTTTATTTCTCTTCTTCCCCTTCTTTTTACCACTGGATTATGATTTGGCCATAGATGATTCTACGACATGAATATCGACAGGAATTTCAGCGGAAGATTCTCCTGTTGGGGAATCTGGTAAAGTTGTAATAGGAGAAGAATTCTTCGCAGATTGCTTCTTACTTTTGGTACTAACTAAACCAATCATACCATCAGCGGCATGAGACCCTGAAGGAGTTGCAGTTAATTGATTTTGTTTTGGAATATTTGGGATTTTTTCATGTAAAGTACCCAACTGCGTATAAACGAGGTCAAGGTACTGAGCCTGAGCAATTACTTGCTCTTCAGTAACAACTCCTACCTTAGCTACATCCTCAATGATTTTAGGTAATAATGATTTAACAAACCATTCTACCAAAATTTGATCCAAGATAAAAACATTCACTAAACGTCGTCGACGTCGCCATTCATGAATATGCTCTGAAATATATGTGGACATTAACTATTTTAATGAAGTTAATAACTCCGTGCCATTTTCATATCTGACAGGAAACTGAAAATGAGTTAAGACTGAATTGGCTAACTGACTAAAATTATAAAAAGAGCTTCGTGGTAACTCAATGTACCACTTGGCCGCGAGACCAATTAGAGTGCGTTGAAAATGCCGTAAGAAAATTGAATCATCTATAATGGAATTGGATGCACACCAAAGGTGATATGTCATCACATGATTTGACGGATCTTCTCCTGGCTTACCCTCAAACTTCAGGATATCACTGGGAAACTTATTAGGCATTGGTGGCCAATATGGAAGATAGTAAATCGGATCGTTCGTAAGGTGCGACAAATTAGGTAAACCCAAAGTTGCAATAAATGGTAACTAAAGGTTAGGGTCTCGAAAACCTTGGGTCACAAGACTAGCTCCAGGAGGAGGATATCCAGGATAACCTAGAATTGGATTTGCATTACGAATATTATATCCTCCTAGAAAACTAGGATTAACTGGACCAAACTGGGGTTGTTGAGGTTGCTAATAAGTATACCTAGGGTACGGTTGATACTGATAAACTGGGTTTTGCATAGTAGGACCGTATTGATACTATCCCTAGTATGGTTGATAAGTGAATTGCGATTGACTTGTGATAACCATACTTGGACCAGGTTGTCCTATAGGCATCTGAACCAGTCTGAATTGTAGGTCTAGACTATGGTAAAGAGGTCTGAGGAGTTGATACAAGAATAGTAGAAACCAGAGCTGTCGATACTCCAAAATTAGATGGGGTATATTGAATAGAAGCTGCAGTAGTTGCAGCAGTCGTTTGAGGCAGAGTTCGAGGCAAACTAGGCCTATATTGATGAACTACACCAGGTGCGGAAGTTTGAATGGTAAGCTAGATAGGTTGCTAGGTTGGACCAGAAACCAAAGGTTGTCTAGGTTGACTTGATAACTGCACATTGGATTGCAAAGTCTGTTGAGATGAATCCCATACCACGTTCATTCCGGGGTATGGACCCATAAAAGGTTGAGCATATTGAGGACCATAACTAGGTTGAGTGTAGGACTGATAATTGAAAGGTACATTTCGAGCTCCTTAAAAAAATGGTTGACGAGAAGGTGGTTGGAAACATTGAGTTGGGTACTAACTTGAGGTTGATAACCTAGAGGCATGTTCTAAAACTGGGGTTGACCTTGAGGTATATATTGATAGTGGGGTTGAACTTGAGGTATATATTGAGTCTAGGGTGGACCTTGAGGTATGTACTGTCCCAAAGGTATGTACTATCCTTGAGGTTGTCACCCAAGTGGTATTTGACTACCTTGATGTTGCCCCCAAGTGGTAATTGACCACCTTATGGTTGCCCCCGAGGTGGTAATTGACTACCTTGATGTTGCCCTCCAGGCGGTAACTGACTACCTTGAGGTTGCCATCCAGGTGGTAACTAACTACCTTGAGGTTGTGGATTTGGAATAGCACCAGACATCATAATAATTTCTTCTACGCTCAACGTCAAAGTTCCCTTATTACCAGTTGATGTCCCATGTTCAATGGGGGAGACACTCCTGAAAAGGTACCAAAAAGTGACTGATACCTAGAAGGAATAGAAGGACTGCCATATAAAAATGTTTCCGGTGTTTGGGAAAACATGGATGACCGTTTTGACATATTCGAAGTAGGATAATAACCTCTGGGCATAGGATGAAAAGGAATACGAGGTGGTGAAGAAGCAGGACCCGAATTTTCTAAAACGTTCGTCAATGATACGTACCAAGCGTCACTTCTAAAAGGACTGTAGAAGATTGATTCACGCTCCCTAAGTTCTAAAGTTGGTTGATTTTCAGGGAGAGTTATATCTTGGTCTGGACTAACAAGTTCTTCAATACTCCATTCTTACCACATTCTCCAACACTTTATTGAATGCTTCCACCATACCATTAGCCTAAGGTTGATAAGGTCTGCTCTTTTGGTGATATACTTAAAATTCTTCTGTTAGTGTGTTGATTGTTTCGTTTAGAAAGTGCGTACCCTGATCACTCATCAAAATCTTTGGACATCCAAATCACATCAATACATGCTTGAATAGGAACTTTGCAGCCATCATGCCTGTGTAATCCTTCACTGGCTGCGCCTCCACCCATCGTGTCAAATACTCCATGGCGGTGATGGCGGAATTGATCACCAAGGCAAACTCCCTCAATATCCAAACAACTATCGGACCTGAAACTTGTGGTTATGGCCAACAATCTATATCAAAAACAACACTATAATCGATTTTCCTTTATAATTCCGAACCCATTCACTTTATCGGGAACATAGGAAATACACAGTAAAACCCTGCTCTGATCACATAAATTGGACTTCAAAATACATAGATCCGCATTCATAAATTTCTCAGGTCTCCTCAAACTGTTAAACCATGTGCACTTCTCCACACGATCACCATCTAATCAATCTCGCAACAAATGATCGAAATCACTGGATCTCAAATAGATTTAACCCCGTTGTATAAAACCCCATCGGGTCCAGTTTTGGAATTAACCTTCACGCAGGTTCGCACCCGATATCCATCTGATCTCGGATTCAACAGATGATCCGATCACCTTTGGACTTCAAGTCAATTAAAATATGCCTCATAACCTCATCGACTCCATTTTGTGGAAATTGCTTACGGCTTTTGAGGTCACCGGATGATCTTCTTACCACCATTGAAAACTACCTTCGCTACTTAACACCTGCATGTCTCCACCACACGATGACCGTACATCTCTTGCGATCAACGATCACAACTTTGCAACTATTGACTTGTGAGGTATTAAATGATAAAACATGTAGTCTGTGTTTAAATATGAGTTGTCCATCCTCTGTTTTCAACAATGCAATCTAATCCTCACCATCCGTTCGCCTTCACTGTTTCTTTACCATCCTTTTGGAATTTGGGAAAAGCCTGTGTTCTCTATTATAGAATATATTCTCAATCCTCCTCTGCCTACTGTAAAACTCAATTACGCTCACTTTCGGTTGATCCTTTCATCAATTCAACATGGAATCTCAATTTGTACAAGCCTTTACACAAGGTTTATTAAACAACTAAATACATATTCCGTAAAGGAAAATTCCATCAGGCATTCATTCTATTCAACACATAATTCCATAGTATTTCTCAGGTTCACATTTAATACACCATAAGGTTATGGAAACACATACAGATACAAATTCTCACACATAATACACACATTCCACACTATTTAGAATTATAATATTTACATAAGAAATAGTCATACTCGACTCTTTCAGTTCTCCCTTCACTCATCCATCCTATATTTGCATTTGAATCTAACACAGCTAACCTCGCGAATTATGCAAAAAGATCATAATTTATACAAGAATGGATTCATGAACCAATTTTAGTTTAGATCCAGAAATATCTCACTCTCTCCTAAAGTATCTCTTCAACTCCACTCTTTTCTAAAATAACTTCTAATTTAAACTTTCAAATCCCTCATATCCTATTAAAACCAGATAATCTAACTACTTGGCCTGATCTCCACACAAGGAGGATCAATCAGCCAATATGCCTTTTTCTCATATTTGACAATAAATAAACACTCACACATTTAAATAAAGAAAATTAACTAATCTCTTATCTTCCAAACCCTTGTTAGTCACAACATGTGATCATTCCATCACATTGCTGACTAGGTCTAAATGCTCTTGCATCAGACTCCCAAAGTTGAAATTTTTCATGACCTCTTGGTCATGTGTTTCTTTTGCTGATCATCCAGTATCCCAAAATTTACTTTGTAACTGGTCATCACTTTCATCATGCTGTGGATTCAATTCTTTTGCCACTGTCACTTCTGTTCCTCCAAATTTCCAAATATTATTTTGCTATTGTCCTCTTTCCTTACTGATACAAATTTGCTTTGTTAATTTCTCTTCTTTGCTGTCCCTCTTTTTAACTGTCTTCATCTTCCACAATTTCTCAACTTCCTCTTTACAATTTGTTCTTAACTGAACTCCACTGACATCTTCCTACTGTACCTTTATCCTCACCTTAGAAATTATGAAATTTCTGTCCAATTCTTCTTCGCCTCTGCGATTTACAAACTATTGTTTGTACTCTACAGCTTCCCCTTCACTATCATTAAAGATAATATTTTCCTCTATGTTATCAGGTTCATCTAAAAACCTTTCTAGAAAAATGCCAATTCCTTCATATTCAATAAGCATGTCATTTACATATGACTTCTCCTTCCTGTATAAAATAGATTTTCCATCACAATTGTCAGTTTCAAAATAACTATGGTTTTCAATCTTCATACATAATTCTGCCATCAAATCTTTATAATGTCCTTCTACAAAAGTTATGAAACTATCATCAATTCTCATTCTAATACTTTCCTCTCCATTACACAATGTTCCTTGTTCTGACACAAGACTATCATTCAACAATTCAATAGCTAGAATTTATTGGAGCATATCATTATGAAGTATCCTTTCATCTTCTATACTTATACTATTGCAACAAAACGATGTTGTTTCATCTTCTCCTACATCAGAAACAAATTTTTTGTTTTCTATGTCTTCTTCAGGGTTTACAGATTCATAGAAATTCTCCACTTTAAAACCACATAATTCCTAAACTTCTATATCTGTCAACATCATCTTATATTCCTTCATAATTTCCATAGTACTTTCATTTTGATTCTCGAATGAAAATACTTCATTCTGGTTATCATCACAAACTTTCATTTTCTTATCTTCAGCTTCTTTAATCATCACAATTTCCCTGTCAATACCATCATGCTCAAAATATCTTTCTGTTTCATCCATTTCTTGCAATAACCTCACTTCTTCATCAACATGCATAAACACATTGTCCAATTGTTGTTCGTTACTTGTCAAACCTGAAAACATACACAACATGTTAGTTTCAAAAATACAAGGCCGTTCATTCGAAGCCTCAGTGATCAGTTCCTCATGTTTCTCGGAACTATTCTAATAGTTCACTAAGTTATTGCGAAATTCTTCCTCAACATCTTTGATTTCTTCCTGATCAAAGAAAACTTTTGGGACCCAAATTTTTTGACTATGCCTGGCAATTTCATCATAAGTTTGTAGAATACCTTTCTATTCTATGCAATTTCTCCCAACACTTAGTTTATCCATCCAAATAAGATAACAATGTCTCCTCCTCTTCTATGATAAGACTTTGATCTTTTAAATATTTCCTCAAATTAACTTCTTCAGCTAAGTTCTCTGTGTCAGCTTTTCTTCTCTTCATTTCAGAAATCTGTAATGCATTTATTTCCTTTCCTTTTCTACTTCCCCTTGGTCTTTTATCCCTGCTAAAATTCCTTCTAACATGATCTAATAAGTTTTCACTAAGATAAGACACAACCATTCAACCATACCTTTTAATTTCTTCCACCAATTGAAGTCTTGATATTCTTTATCCATCTCCTTTTGTGGTTTTCTTGCCTCTGACTCTTTCACCTTTTCATACACAGGTTCAAATTCATTAGGATGCATACCTACAATTTTACAATCACATAAATAATTAGTCCCAAAAATATGAGATTCTCTTGTCTTTGAAGATGTTAGCAACACATTCCTCTCATTCTAATCTGCGTAGATCAATTCATCGTCACTGTCATCACTATCTCCTTCCCCAAGGAGAGATCGTTTCTCTAGTTAACAAATGTATTCTACTCCTTCATCCTCAACCGTTCGGAGTATTAATTTCTCAGCAAACAATTCTCTACACAAATAATTAGTCCCAAAAATATGAGATTCTCTTGTCTGTGAAGATGTTACCAACACATTCCTCTCATTCTGATCTGCATAGATTAGTTCATCGTCACTGTCATCACTGTCTCCTTCCCCAAGGAGAGATGCTTTCTCTCGTTCACAGATGTATTCTACTCCTTCATCCTCAACTGTTCGGAGTATTAATTTCTCAGCAAACAATTCTCTGATAGACCATTTAGCTCTTTTTCCCACATAAAATCCTTGTTTCCATTTTTCTCTAATTCCTTTCAATACTAGCTTCTTCAAACGACTGAGTTCTATCTTCATCTCAGCCAAATCTATTTTCCTTTCTTCTTTACTCATTCCTTTGAGTCCAACTGCTTTAGCACTCTTTTTCCTCTGCTTCTAACTTTCCTCTGTACCCCTATTATAACTACCAATAGTCAGTTCCATTTCTTCCTTTGGTGAGCTTTCCTTGTTGACTAGTGAGTTGCAACTAGCCTTTTTCATCGGTAACAAGTCTCCTTCATGCCTCACCAAACTTTTCTGAGTTCAACCTTTTGGCACCTATTGGTTCTTTCCTCGAACCTTTCACTGACTAATAATTCTACCTAGCACTCCTCTTGCTGGAATTGTTATCTTTAAAACAACTCTACCCACAATCACAATTGTGGAGTTGCCTTAATAACTTCTACCCAACCACAGTTGGAAGTTTTTCTCATCTCCTCTTGAATACTCCTTACTCTAGGCTCTGCATCTTCAAGTGCTCACTTCCTTCTTTCATTTAGTAATTTCATTTACTGTTGGGTGCTGTCACCTTTACTCATATGAGAGTTCTTCTTGCTCTATCTTCTTTAACATTGCTCATATGCTATGATGTTGGTACAACTCATTCTACCTTTCAGTAATTCCATTGCTTCTATTGACCTGTACAATCTTATCTCAAGATAAATCAAAGTAACCTTTTAAACCTGCAACTTTTCCTTCAGATATGTATTAAAACTAATTCCCATTCCATTAGTTAAATCTTTGCCCAAAGATTCAGTTGTTCACTATTTCATTTAGACTTTCCATTTAAAAGAATCCATACAACCAACAACTATTTTCCATTTTACTTTTCATAATGGACTCTTCAGCTTTCAAGATCAATTAAGCTTAGATCTGTATTTCAATTATATTTACCAATTCATGGCAGGAACTACCAATTCCTTCTGATAACCTGTTTATAATAAAATCCCATTTTTCTTCTACAAATTCCAAAATTCATTCTATGTAATGACTCTCTTTTTAGATCTATTGAATCCAACCTTCAATCCGATTGTTCCTTTATCTATCGATATCATTGTCTTCAACAGTTATTTAAGAAATCCTCAATCATTCTCAATTTTCACAAAATTCTTCAAATCATTTAAATTACTTCAATGCCATAGCAAACGCTCTTCTACTTAGCTTTAAATTCCAAACCTTCTACTTCAATTTTCCTTTTAATCAAACCAATCATTCAATCAAATTACATGGAAATTTCATTTTCCTAAAAGGAAAACATATTCTCCTTTGAAATTTCAATCACGTGTTGTTCTTTAGACATTAAAAACACATCTCTACAAAATTATCAAAATAAACATTCTTACGAGACCTTCATCAAAAGTTCACTGCTTCCCCATTCTGATCTCAGTGTCCTTTGTAGTCTAATCCCCATCTGCATCAAATTCACTTCAGTGCAATTATACATATTCTCAAATTGAAATTCAATCTCTCAACCAATATCTATAGAGCATTGATCTAGCTCTGATACCACTTGATGGCAGAATCGATCACCAGGGAAAACTCCCTCCATATCAAAACAACTATTGGACCCAAAACTTGTGGTTATGGCCAGCAATATATATCAGAAGCATTCATTATTCCTTTGGCCTTAATAAACCAAGACACGACACTATAATCAATTTTCCTTTACAATTTTGGACCCATTCACTTTATTGGGAACGTAGGAAATACACAGGAAAACCCCACTCTGATCACATAAATCGAACTTCAAAATACATAGATCTGCACTCATAAATTTCTTCGGTCCGCTCAAACTGTTAAACCATGCGCACTTCTCTGCATGATCACCATCTGATCAATCCCACGATGAATGATCAAGATTTCTAGATCTCATACAGATTTAACCCTATTGTATAAAACCCCATCGAGTCTAGTTTTGGAATTATCCTTTGCGCATGTTTGCACCCGATATCCATCCGATCTCGGACGCAACAGACGATCCGATCACCTTCGGAATTCAACTCAATTAAAATATGGCTCATAACCTCATCAGGTCTGTTGTTTAGAAACCGCTTACGGCTTTTGAGGCCATTCGATAATCTGCTTACCACCATTGAAAACTATCTTTGCTACTTAATGCTTGCACGTCTCTGCCACGCAATGACCATAGATCTCCTTCGATCAACGATCACAACACTTTTGCAACCATTGACTTGTGAGGTATTAAATGATAAAACATGCGGTCTGTGCTTTAATCTATACTGTCCATCCTCCATTTTCAACAATGCAATCTAATCCTCATGATTTGTTCACCTTCACTGTTTCTTTACCATCCTTTTGAAATTTAGGAAAAGTCTGTGTTCTTCTTTATAAAAGATATTCTCAATCTTCCTCTATCTACTGTAAAACTCAATTGCACTCGCTTCTGGTTGATCCTTCCATCAATTCAACATGGAATCTCGATTTCTACATGCCTTTACACATGGTTTATTAAACAATTAAATACAGATTCTGTCGAGGAAAATTCCATTAGACATTCATGTTATTCAACACAGAATTCCACAATATTTCTTAGGTTCACAGTCAATACACCATAAGGTTATTAAAACACATACAGATAAAAATTCTCAAACAACATACACACATTCCACACTATTTAGAATTATAATATTTACATAAGAAACAGTCATATTCGACTGTTTCATTTCTCCCTTCACTCATCCATCCTATCTTTCCATTTGAATATAGCCTAGCTAACCTCCCAAATTATGAAGAAAGACCATAATTTATACAAGAATGGATTCATGAAACAATTTTAGTTCTAATCCAGAAATCTCTCACTCTCTCCTAAATAATCTCTTCAAATCCACTCTTTTCTGAAACAAATCCTAATTTAAGCTTTCAAATCCCTCATATCCTATTCAAACCAGATAATCTAACTGCTTGTCCTGATCTGCACACAGGGAGGATCAATCAGCCACTATGCCATTTTCTCATATTTGACAATAAATAAACATTGTCACACATTTAAGTAAATAAAATTAACTAATCTCTTATCTTCCAAACCCTTGTTAGTCATAGCATGGGATCATTCCATCACATTGCTGACTAGGTCTAAATGCTCCTGCATCATGCGGTGATGATATACCACACCCCTCTCTTCCCTTGTGGCTGAATGGGTGCTACAAAATCTATTGCCCACTTCTCGAATGGTTGCAATGTCATTTGTGGATTCAAAGGCATCTCATCCCTATGCGATGGCCTCCCTGTTTTCTTACATACATCGCATACCTTAAAATATGCTTTTGAATCCCAATGAAGGGTTGGCCACCACAACACTACACGGTTGCTCTCCCTACATAGTATCCTCCTGTGGCACCCCCATGAGAGTCCGCGAGGATGCTTGTTCTCTCGAAGTATAGTACACATCTTCGCAATATCTCATCAGACCCCATTTTGTATAAATTCCCAGTAATGACATAAAAATCTACCGCGGGCACCACTAATTCCTTCTTTTGCTAGAAAAAGTATCCTTCCAGTGTAGTTCATTTTGTTAGGATGTGTATTATATCCTCAAAATGACCATCCACAACACATACTAAAAATAGTTGCATGTTAGCTAATTCTTCCTCCAAATTAGTCGGTTCCTCCCTTGTCTTGATGCATGACAACTGGTTAGGTCCCACGTTCAATCGTCTAAGCTTCACAATGACTTCAAAATCATACTCTTGGAACAATAAGAGCCATCTACAAATTCGACCCCCCAACACAAGCTTATTGACTAGGTTGTTCAACATGGATTGATCTATATACATCTTAAAAGGCCTCCTAGCAAGTAGTGTTGGTACTTCTAGAGCACATACACCATAGCTAGGCCATCACATTCAATGGTAGAATAGTTCTTCTCTACTTTGGATAATCTGCAGGTTACGGAAACAATAGGATGGTCTAAGCCATCGCCTCCATCATGTGTTAGTACTACCCCCAGGGCTATACATGATGCGTCAACATGTACATGGAACTCTTTCTTCTAGTATTGGAAGATTAGAATTAGCGCGATAACCATATTTTCTTTCAATATATCCAAGATTTTCTTATAGTCATCATTCCAACAGAACATGAGATCCTTCCTCAATAATTTTTCCATCAGTGCAGTGATCTGGGGATAGCCTTTGATAAAATTTCTGTAATATCCCATATGTCCCAAAGTAGCACGCAGCTATTTCACTCCTCGGCACTTCCAAGTTTAGTATCATGATGATCTTCACAGGATCTACCATCAGTCCTTGTCTGCAAACCATATGCCCTAATAGGTTACCAAAGGCAATGAAAAACAGAAAATTCTTAAGACTGAGCATGATCTAGTATCTTTGATAGGTATCTAGCATGAGGCACAAGCTTGCTATGTGGCGCTTAACCAACCCAAATACAATCCAGTCATCGAAATATACCTCTAGGAACTTATGAATAAAATCCTTAAATTCCACAAAAATCGCACATGAAAAGATTGCAGGCGCATCCTTTAATCCAAACGGCATTACGGTGTATTGAAAGAAACCCCATTCAATCATGAAGATTATCTTACTCCTATTCTCTAGCGCGATTTTGATTTGGTGGTACCTAGAGAACCCATCAGTGAAGGAATATGCTTCCTAACCACCTACATTGTCCAACACTTCCTTCGTGAATGGAGTCGGGAAAGGATCATGCACACAAACGTTGCTCAGTTTTTTGAGATCCATGCATAACCTTATCTCATCCTTCTACTTTTTTTCTTGCACCACCATAAGGCTTACCTAATTAGATTCTTCCTTATGCTCAATGATGCATGCTGCTATCATCTTGTCTAGCTCTAAGTGGACCTTTTCCTTGTATTTTGGATTGAGGCAGTAGGGCCTCTACCTAACTGGCTTTGCGTTTGGATTTATCGTGATCTTCATCACTCCTAGGTCTCCGATTATTCCTTTCAAATCTGTAAACTTCATAGGGAATGCATCCTGGTATTTGCGGAGAAATTCAATGACCTTATCCACCGTCACATCATCCCAACAGTCCCGAATCTTCATGAATTTTGGTTTTGTCTCCGTACCAAAGTTCACTTGTTTTATTTTCACCGTAGTTATATCAGGGTTTTTAATCTGCAGTCTTTGAACCTAGTGGTGGCCTTCTGTTTCTAGAATGTTAATCTCCCATGGATTCTCATCCTCATCTTCAGTAGTTACATTATAACATTCAAGTGCATGACTCAGCTGAGTAGCCCATTCAAGCTAAATTAGGTCTAAAGGATCCTGTAGTATCCTAAAGATGGATTCTTTCACCTCTTGTAATGCCTCATCAATACTGTCAAACGCATCCTCAAAACTGAATTTCATCATGAATCCTTCGCATAGGATATCCCAGTTGCCTATCCCATGGCAAGGCTCTATTTCTATATACCAATTCATTGGCATAACATCCAGGGTATGAAAAAACAGGTGCACCCACTCAGGTTGGGGCTTTTCTCCATAAGCATGTGTCTATTTGGCCAGATGCACATGTGGATCATTCTACCCATTGTACTTGTCTGTCAGTCACATCTTAGGCTTCCCAATTCATGTTCTCATCATTGTCCTACATTTATGCCAATAATCAAAGCTTCCCTTGTGTGTAACCCACCATCTTAAGGGCGCAGCACGCAGTTCCCAGTCCAAGGCCTGGAAGCGCCGCTTTTCTAGTACCTCCCTTTCAAATGCATCCAAAAATATATCTACCTCATTCAGTCCATCATAAGTAGGCAAAGTTCTTACCTCTGACGACACACAACGTAGTGATCGAGTCATCATGTTGCAATTCTATGTAGTTGATTCATGTAACTGATTCTACCAGCATTCTATTTCTTCATCGGAGTCCAAACTACAAGAACTCTTGCAACCCCATGTAATCCGTCCATCCACTATGGGATTCACCCTGTCTTGGTCTCGCATTGTTATCTTATAGATGTAGTCTAGATCATCATCACTCTCATAATCATGCACTGGTTCCATATAGCGTGATCCTTTAGCCGGATATATGGGTACTATTACGCACAATGATTTCTTCTCAAAGATAATATTTCACTTCTTCAGATTGATTGCCCTATTCATATCTATAGCCCAGTTAATTCCCAAAAGTGCATGTTATGGATTTCTATCATCCCCTATCTCTATGACTTCAAAATCCGCTAATGCGCTTGCTCCTTCAATGTCCAAGTCACCCCCTGCAGCCTCCCATAGGGATGATTTTCTGTTGATTCACCATCCTTAGCTAAATTGGTGACCATTGCAGTGCAGGTCTCCCCATTCACTCCCAAGTTTGTTTCGGTAGGACATTCACATCAGACCCGAGGTTTAATGTTAGTTAGCCAAACAAATCCCAACACTACTGACCCTTTCAGCATCAGCCCACGGCATGTGGATTGAAGTCTCACCTGTAGCAGTATGGGAGGATACTGGAACCAAGTTTCTGCACCCTTGAGATGGTTGTGATGTTAGTTTATTCTGGCTATACCTACCTTCACGCAAGTTGCTTAGCCCTTTGTTCCACCCTTCAGTCCTTCGCGAAAGGGTACAATTGTCTTTTGCACAACCATAACCTGCGGCTCAAGGATTTTCACACTGCTAGGGCAGTGAAATGTGATATCTCCCAAACTAGGCTAAGTGTCTTACTTATCTTATTAAATGATCTTAGTTAGCTTCGTGTAAACAGACGTTCTTACTTGAGTTCACTTAACCAACACATTTACATACATTTGCACATTATATAAGCATTATAAGTGAAATTCATAGCCAACATAAGAAGATGCATAAACAGGAAATAAAGATGCAAAAATTGTAGAATACTTCTCTTTATTTATAATTCCAGACAATTATAGACTTGACCTGCCCTTTGCAATTAGTTGTAGGGGTTTGCTCACTCAGCTACGGACTTCTACACTTGGCCTCTGCGCACTCAGCTGCGGAGCCTCTACCTACGGTACAACCAAAATCTTAGACTTCTACTTCAAAGCTATCTCTCATACATCATATTTTCTTTTCCTCTTGCTATCAAACTCCTTAGAGCTTAGCTCTATTTATACAATCCCATGGTCTGCGGACCATGGGTAGATCTTTTACAGTCGATATTACATTTCAGAAATAAGGGCAAACAACCCTATGACGCTTTAACACCTACACACTCCGCGACCACAAAATGTGGAGTCTTTACACTTGGATTATAAAATTTGACCAAAATATGGGCTTTTAGCAGCAAAACTATCCTTCGAGGATCCCGCTTCCAACACCTGTTCTCTGATACCATGTTAAGTTTGGTTAACATGTTCTTTGCATGGGATAATTACTTCAATTTTCCACATTAGCCTGATTATCAATTCATTTCTTATCGTAATATCATAATATCACATTGATAGTAACTTACGAGAAGATATAAAAGAAAGATGTAGAGGACAAGCTAAGACAAGAGTACACATGGATATGGCTCAAGCCATGGAAAAACCCCAATATAGAGAAAACCCTTAATTAATTCTTCCTTTATTAATATCATATGTTTACAAGAGGAAGAGTATAATAATTTTAAGGTCAAAATGAATTTCCAATGAGAATATCTCATGATACTTCACTTGGATCGATAATTGTGCTGAAAGGTGAAATTCTGGAAAGACAAATATTGATGATGATTTTTTTTTGTTATGGAGTGCTTGAGAGGGTTTGATGGAAAATGGTCACATCCTTCTTCTCTTTCTCATAGATCCTTTCTTCAGTTGTGGCCTTCCTTTGTCAGAGAGATCTGCACATCTATAAACTTCAATGGTTGGTGTAGGAATGATAACTGATGAGGGTTCCTCCTTCACGAAACGACCTTCCTTCTAACACCTTTCCTCTGACTAGTTGTTGGAATTGGCAATGGTAATTCCCCCTATCTAATAAATTAAGTCTTGGGGCCTGATATCAACATTCCAAACCCCTATCTAAGATTGAAAAGCCCTGTGGCTCTCCTGGAGCACTCAGTTAGGGCTACGGCGTCTTGAAGGATAGGATACCCAAACATAATGCGTCCAAAATGTTAAACAAAGATCCTCTTAAGTGACCTTGATGGAGACAAAAATATACCCATACATATAGTCCTAAAAACCCTGTGGCTGATTAACTGATGGAGTTCAACACTTATGGATAGAATAACTCAGCAATAGACCTTCCTCAAACCTATGACTGTCCTACTTAGAGAACCTTGGCCCTTCATATATACAATTCGATGTCATTGAAGAGACACAAATCTTGGGGTTTATTGAGTCGACATATAGGTGTCTGACCTTGTTAATTTTACACAAATTCAAAATGACACTTCTCCTTAACCAATATTGATGATCTTTTGGTATATTTTGGTCCTCTCAAAAATAGGAATTCAATGCCACAATTATCTTCCTCAAAGGAGTTGTCCAAAGTGGGATTTGGCCCTAGTTTCTAATTTTAACATAGACATCCTTGATAAGGAGTGTAAGAATGACATTTAGGGAACAACCTCCACTCACTCCAAAATACAGGTAGATATTTTTTAAGAGCAACAGAGAAATCAAATCATCAGTGTACATAGTTTAAATCATATTATCATTTCCTTTGTTTATTTTCTTTGAAGGGGTAGTTCTACGATTCTCCCTTTTTGAATTGTTGAAGTATGACATCATAGCTTTAAGTTTTTCCTTTTTAGGATTCTAAAATCCCTTCCCATTCATTTCTGTAGTTGAACCATGTTGAGATGATTGAACAGAGTTGGGGTCCATTTGTGTCATATCAGTTTTGTTACCTTGGATCCACATCTTATGTGGATTAACATGGGAGTGTGATTCAATTTCCAGATGCAAGTCATCTGTAACCTGCACATTTTTAGCTAACAACCCTGTAACAATGCCTGATGTGTTGTTGCCACCTTCAGAAGTTTCAATAAGAGAACCTAAATCCTCCAATATGTCACCCTGGACCTTTTTTAATGGTATCTCATCCTTCTTTTGTAATATTTTAGCTTCAACCCGTTCTTCAACAGCTTTGTACTTCTGCATAGTTAGGGTCACTTAAGTAGTCTTTGCAATCTAATTCTTCCTACTTATAGGTTCAACACCATTTGGTTCTTCAACAACTTCATAATTCAAAAAAGTCTCATTGTCTCTATCATTGGTGGTGTTTCCAATTCTAATCTTTCCATCTAAAGCTTTTGTTTCCTTTTGAACTTCAACATCTTCAAACTTTTCCAAAGTTAATCAATTCATATCCTTCTGCTAGAAGAATTTTTTGAACGAGTGCTTGCGATTTAGTTACCATCCTTAGTAGATTCATGAATAGGTTAGTCTTTTGGGTTGTTTGAAATTTCTTGTTTGAGGCTAAAAGGTCTTCCATTGCACTTTTACAGTAAATATTTTTTGAAATATTCCTTTTCCAATGATCTCTTGGAAGTTCTCTTTCGAACCATGTCCTTATCTTCAGTTGCCTTCATGTCTGCACATACCCATTTCTCTTTCTCTGGTCCAAATTAAAGCGAGATGTTCTACAAACTTGATTTGGATCACTTTGAGATTCTACACTAGCGTAGCTCTTTCTCCACCCTAACTTGGGGTATTTTAGGTGTGTAAGAGGTATCTTCTTCAACTCAACCTTTTGGTGGAGCTGCTTCATGATAGAGTGATGGCATGGGAGATGCTTTAAATGTCAAACTTTTTCTAATAATGTTTATCTCGGCTTCTTTCACTTCCTTTGGTTTAACTTGCAATTGGTTTTTCTTCTTTTTCTTCACATTCAATTTTTTCTCTAATTTTGTGAAAAACACTTTACGCTTCTTATCTCTCTCATTACATCTAAAGCTAAAAACAAATCCAGAGGGAGCATTGCTAGACTTGCCATTAGAATATTTGATTGATTCAACACTTGGAGTTGAGGAAAAACTATAATGACCATCTTTCTCTTGGTTGAAATGACCATATTCCTCTACCTTTGTATTCACTTTCTTGGCAGGACACACATTCTTGTCATGTAGATGCATATTTTTAGAGAAAACGATTATAGGAAGCTTGTGTATCCAGTTCACTGACATCTTGTCCATTTTAGAAACCGAATAAGATGGGGTATAGGAACCAAAACATCCTTATTGCAATTGTTCACATTATATTCTCAATTTGCGCTATTGAAATTAGAATCTATTTATAAGATATGACCAATTGGATAGAATTTTTTAAAAGAAATTGATTTCTAAATTCTTCAAAAACTCAAACAACATTGCAATGATTTCCTTCGCTTCGGGAGATCCAACTGAACCTTAATACCATTATAGATTTTATCATTTGCGTAAATTGATCTAATATGCTCAGTTATTGTAATTTGATGATGTGGTCTAGAAATCAAATTGTAGGTGGTAGGAAGTCTTGACTGTCTCAAAAGTAGTTTTCATATGGCTACACATAATGAAAATGGAAGATTTTTGAATGCTCAATTCTAGATAGTTAGAAATGACAAAAAATGGGAACACAATGTATTAAGAGATGTTGGCATAACCATCCTTGTACTTATTTTAAATACTCTTGAGATGGATTAGCTTTAGTTCTATTGATCAGTTTCTAGATTAGAAGGAAAAATACCAATTGTATAGTAGAGTATTAAAGCGATATTGAAGAGCTTACTAGGGATTATGAATTGCAGAATTATGAATGCCACAAGGGATTTATGTCCCTTAATGACCCTAATTGTCAAAATTAAAACCTGAGGTCTGAACTCGATAACATGTCATTTCATGTCGAATGTCTAGGTGGAACAAATTGATCCTTTTTTTTCTTTTAACTGATAAGCCAACAAATTGGAATTATCTGATGCAAAAATTTCCTTGTTATAGATCAAGCTATAGAAGGCTAAACTTCTCAATTAAGGGAGCTTAAAGACACATATCAAAGGAATAAATTTTTTTGGTCTTCATTAGTTGAATATGTGAAGGCTAAAATTCATATAATTTTGGTATTGAATAGTACTAGCATAAAAATTTAAGTTGAGTCTTCTTCCTATACTGCACCTCGTCAGATATTCTATGAATAATTTTGTTTAACACTTGGTAGAAAATACTAAAGAGAGATTATGATAACCTTTCAGAAGAGGCACATAAACATGTGAGTGTTATCCCTGACATTGTTGTGATGACATCTGTTGTACAATCTCTGGGTAAGTGTGATAAATATTCTATTTTTGAGATAACGTTTTATTAATTTTTATGAATATGTTAAGTTCTGCATTGTGAAGATCCCAATAAGAAGTTCAACAAAGAGAAAATGTAAAGGAAAAACTTTAAAATAAAGTGTTGAATCTTACAGAAAACTTGTTGATTACATTATTTTTATGCCTTACACAAGGATTAGCACATTAGATAATGTGATTCTCTCGTCTTTTTCGCAAAACATCAGAGCATTGTGTAGATGTTGTCCATAGAGTGATGGAGAAATATTAGTGGGAGCTTCTGCAGTGGCAAAATTTGATACAAATAGACACATTGAATTGAGCATCATGTTAATGGTTCTTCAAAGGAAGTGTTGAAATTTGATTGTGATTTTACTATTTAGTATTTACTAATCAATAAAATCAAGGTAGTATGTACGGAATAACATCTCTTGAATCTGAAATTTACTATTAATAAGTTGAAAAATTCATTGATTAGAACTATTTCCATCGGATTGGTTATTTTTGTCGATACTGCACCAGTTACCATGTCAGTTTTGGATGGGTATAATGTGTGTATTTTTGTGTATGGGAAAACTGGAAATGGGAAGACATTTACCATAGAGGGAACACATGATGATAGGTGATTAAATTATTGAACATTGAAGGAGCTCTTTGATGTAGCTAATGAGAAAAATGGATTATTTAAATATGATATCTCAATAAGCGTATTAGAAGTTAAGAATGAGTAGATTCATGATCTACTTGCATCCCCAACTCAAACAGGGCATACTGTTAAAAAGTAACTTCTGCCTTTATTGGTGTTTAAGGTGATTTCTAGTTTGCTGAAAAAAGATGAGATAGATTTGATACATATATTGTTCTATCCTACAAAACAGTTCTATTATATTTAACTGAGCATGACTCGATGGTCTATCGTTAGACTTGAAGTAAAAAGATGTAGCATAATATGTCCATCATGTTGTAGGCATTGTTGACACACAAGGCCTCTCTGTCAGTAGTAGGGTGTATGGAATTGATCCTAATGATGTCCTAGCCAAGATTGATGAAGGAGAGGTCAAGATTTCAAAAAATGGTGGAAGAATTCTGAATTGGTAATTGAAATGAAAGCCTTTAATTATTTCTATTACTGATATTTGTTCCTTTCTTTGTGGTTTTTAAGGTTTAATGAAGTTAAAAACTTGATGAAGGTGGTATGTGAATTTGATTTCAGAACCATGAGGATTTTGGTACATTTAGGGGACTTTGAGTGTCACTTAGGGGCTAATGTTGTGATGATTCAACACCTCTCTTCAAGCCTCAATTTGGCTTAGATCTGCTAGTCACTTCCAATCAATTTCTAGACCTTTCTCTTATACCATGTTGAAAATTGACCCCAGTATTTGCACTTGGTTAGCATGTCTATCTCATGATGGGAATCCTTCCAACAAAAAACACTTTCCAAGTCATTTATTCTGGTATAAAGTATGGATAATGTTCCATGTCGCTAGAACTAACAAAATCTCAGTCATAGGAATTTTCTAGTGAGTGTGTACCATGCCAGGAACCAAAACATATTTTTTTAGCTAATAATGGAAGTAGAATCAATATTTTATATAGTTTAACAAGTATAGTAGATCAAATTTATGCAACAATCGAACCTATGAAACAAATTTGTGTAATTATAAGTATGATATATATATAGAGCTAGCCCCTCAACAAACTCAATGCTTCAAAGTTTTTTTTTCAACTATGCTTCTCCACATAAGGAATTTGAGCAAGAGGTAAACTCACTCACATTATAGATTATTTTCATTTTATATATTATTATATATATATATATTATTAATATATATATATATTTATCTATATCTTATATATATATATATTGTAGTAGAAATGGAGTAAAAGTCTTTTATATCAAACATTGGAACCATTAGAAGACGTCCTTGACAAGGACTGCAAAAACAACATTTAGGGAACAAGCTCCACTCACTCAAAAATACAGGTATATATTTTGTAAGAGCAACCGAGAAATCAAATCATGAATGTACATAGTTTAGATCATACTATCATTTCCTTCATTTTCTTTGAAGGTGTAGTTCTGGCAATCTCTCTCTTTGAATTATCAAAGTATGACATAATATCTTTAAGTTGTTCTTTTTTTCCCATTCATTTCTTTGCCCAAACCATGTTGAGATGATCGAACAGAGTTGGGGTCCATTTGTTTCATATCATTTTTGTTGCTTGGATCCACCCCTTACGTGAATTAACATGGGAATGTGATTAAATTTCCATATGCAAGTCATATGTAACCTACAAATTTTTAGCTAACACCCATGTAACAAAGCCTAAATCCTCCAATATGTCGCACCTTCAAAATTTCAATAAGAGAACATGAATCCTCCAATATGTCACCCTAAACCTTAGTTTCTGGCATCTCATCCTTCCCTTGTAATATTTAATCTTCAATTGGTTCTTCAACAACTTCATACTTCTTCATAGTTAGGCTCAATTTAGTAGTCTTTTCAATCTCATTCTTCCTACTTATAGGTTTAGTCCCATTTGGTTCTTCTTCAAAAACTTCAGAATTCAACAAAGTTTCATTCTCTATGATTGGGGGTGTTTCCAGTTCCAATCTTTCCATCTAAAGGCTTGGTTTCCTTTTGATCTTCAACAAATTCAAATTTCTGCATAGTTAATCCATTTATGTCACTTCTTATAGAAGAAATTTTGGAATGAGTGCTTGTGATTTAGTTACCATCCTTGGTAGATTCATCAACATGTCATTCTTTTGGATTATTTGAAATTTCTTGTTCGAGCCTAAAAGGTCTTTCACTGGGCTTTTACGGTAAATATTTTTCAGAAGATGTCTTTTTCAATGATCTCTCACCATTTATGTTTCTAGCTATGTCCTTATCTACAACTGTATTCATGTCTGCACATACCCATTACTCTTTTTCTAATCCAAATTAAAGTGAGATGTTCTATAAAACTTGATTTGGATCACTTTCAGATTCTACACAACCATAACTCTTTCTCCACCCTGACTTATGGTATTTTTGGTGGGTAAGTGGTATCTTCTTCAACTAAACCTTTGGTCGAGCTACTTCACGATGGAACGATGGCATGGGAGTTGCTCTAAATGTCAAACTTTTCCTAACCATGTTTATCTCAACTTCTTGTAGCTCCTTTTGTTTAACTTGCAATTGGTTTTTCTCCGTGTCCTTCGCATTAAATGTTTCCTCTAATTTTGTGAAAAACACATCACGTTTCACTCTCTCATTACATCTAATCTTGAAAAGAGCTGCAAAAGGAGCACTGCCAGACTTGCCCTTAGAATCTTTGATTAATTTTACTGTTGCAGTTGGGGAAAAAGTCGATGAGCATCTTCCTCCCGGTTGGAATGAGAACCTTCCTCTAGCTTTGTATTCACTTTCTTTGGAGGATTCATGTTCTAGTCAGGTAGATGCGTATTTTTAGAGAGAAAAGGATTGCACGCATCTTGTGTATCCAATTCACTGACATCTTGTCCATTTTAGGAACTAAAGAAGATGGGGTATAGGAACCAAAACATCCTTATTGCAAATGTTAATGTTATATTATGGATTTGCACTCTTGAAATCAGAATCTATTTATAAGATATCTCCAATTGGATATTTTTTTTTAAAAGAACTTGATTTATCAGTTCTTGAAAAGCTCAAACAATAGTGCAATATTTTCCTTTGCTTGGGGAGATCCAACTAAACCTTACTTCCATTGTAAATTTTATCATTTTGTTAAATTGATCTGATATGCTCACTTATTGTAATTTGATGATGTGGTCCGGAAATAAAATAAAAAATTGTAGGATGTTCTGACTATCTCAAAAGTAGTCTTTCATGTGGCTACAGGCAATGCAAATGGAGGAGTTTTGAATGCTCAATTCTAGATAGGGCTGAAAAAAACTCGGAACACAACGTATTGAGAGATGTTGGCACGGTCATCTTGGTACTTCTTTTAAATACTCTTGAGATGGATTAACATTAGTTCTGTTGATTAGTTTGTAGATTAGAAGGAAAACTCCGAAATGTATAACTGAGTATGAAAGGAAGATTGGATATCTTACTAGGGAGTATGAATTCAAGAAAAATGAATGCCAGGAGGCCTACATGTCCTTTAATGACCCTAATCATCAAAATGAAAACCTATGCACTGAACTTGATAACATGTCATTTCATGTTGAACGTGTTAGCCTCCTGCTGCAGCAAGTTACTCATATTTCATGATTGACATTTTTACAGACCAAATATGTCATACTTTCCATGCTACAATGCTCCATATTTGCTAAACAGTCAACAAGCAAAGAAGGCTACTCAGAGTTCATGTAACTGCTTTCCAAATTTTGAGAAGATATTCCAGTTTTATACAATTTTCAACTAAAGGGAGGTCCAAACAGCTTAATCTTGGTCTCCCTAGGTTTCAATTTCCTGTTTTAGAATATAGAGAATGA
>APFE030626671.1:230264-273586 GCA_000404065.3 Pinus taeda
ATGTAAACCTAGTTGTTTTTTGTTGCAACATGCTATGCAAATTAACATTGGTGATAATTTTTTTAATTCATTTGTGTAGGTAGATGAATTATAATGGAAATAATAGTTCTACAAACACTTATATTCATTTTTATCATCAATATGAAAAAATGCTTCAATATCATTTTTTTGGCTTGCGGGCTTGATAGAATTTCTGGAAAAATAGTCGGGACAATCATGTTTTGAGGGACCAAAAGTGAATTTTAAAACATATTTCTATTACAGGTAGCCCTTGATTTCTACTTTCTAACCCAATTTGAATCACTCAATTTGCATTTGAAACGAAAAAGTTAGGAACAAAACATTGACAGGGTGTCTAGTGGGCAGCTGAGGAACAGAGTTGGGACAGTCAGTATTTGAAGGCTTAAATGAATGAATTGTTAAAACATATTTCTATCCTAGGTATCCCTTGATGTCTACTTTCTAACCCAGTTTTAATCACTCAATTTGGATTTGAAACGAAAAAGTTAAAAACAAAACATTGACAGGGTGTTTAGTGGGCAGCTCAGGAACAGAGTTGGGACAGTCAGTATTTGAACGCTTAAATGATTGAATTTTTAAAACCTGTTTCTATGGTAGATTCCCCTATGAATCTATAGTTTACAATACAATTGGAATCACTCATTTTCGATATCGTATGGGGACGTTATGATCAAAATGCTGACTGTCTATCGTAAATCAGCACCCTTAAAACTATGTCTTTCCGGTTGTTCCTTACAGTATTTGACCTATCAATTCTTCTTCTCTTAAAAAAATGTTTCTATTGGAAATAAATAAATGAATATAATTTCATTTCCAATTTGAATCATTCAAATCCGACATCAAACGAAAAAGTTATGCTTGAAATATCAACTGTTGGTCTAAGCCGGGTAATCGAAAATGACTTTATTATACAGGTTGTTCTAACTAAAATTGACATATCATATCATTGACTTTCTAAAACATGTTTCTACTGGAGATAAACCTTTGATTTAGCTCTCATTTGGCTATGGAATCACTCAATTTGGACGAAAAACAAAGAATTTGTGATTAAAACACTGCTGGTTAGTATCGTCAACCACTGCTCTCCCGCAGGTGACAAATAAATTTTACTTTGTTATTTTCTCCTTGGATTTGTTCTACAGAGTAACTACTTGTTAGTCTTTTGCATAATTTTTGGATTAAGGGAGCCCGCGCACCTCTCTTTCTCCATGATTTAATGTTTTATTGCAGGTAGATACTCGTTTTTTTGCAGGTCCTAGGAGAAAAAGAAGGTCAATTTATGGACGAGTGATTCTTGAAAGAAATTTTAATGAAACAAAGGGATTTTAAACAACTCATTACCCAACGGATTCATAATAGAATAAATGAAGAATTGATTTCCATTTGACGATTCATGTCATGTCTTTGCTGCCAAAACACTTTTCAAATAGAACATTTTTTTGACATAACACCATAACTGTTGTAACTCAATTTTTTTATTTACATACTGTTTTTGTTGTTTCTTTTCTAAATTCCCTTATATTTTGTGTTTCAGGTGTTGCTTCATTCAAAGTGTAACTCATCCTTAGCATCAATGCAGTGAACAACTAATTCATTCTTTGCGTGCTTGCATTTTATGATTGTGCACTTTGCTGTTCCTTTTCTGAAGGGACGGCATTTGTGTGCATTTTTGTCGTTCCTGCTGTTCCTTTTTCAAAGGGACATCATTTTTCATTTTGCTATTCATTTCTCAAAGGAATAACACTTTTTGGGTCAACTGTTCATTTTGTTGTTCCTTTTCGAAATGGAACAACACTTCCGCACTTTCACGTTTTGTTGTTCCTTTTCGAAATGGAACAACACTTCTGCACTTTCACGTTTTGCTGTTCATTTTCGAAATGGAACAGCACTTGTGCACTTTCACGTTTTGCTGTTCCTTTTCGAAATGGAACAACACTTCTGTACTTTCACGATTTGTTGTTCCTTTTTGAAATACAACAGCACTTCTGCACTTTCACGTTTTGTTGTTCCTTTCCGAAATGGAACAACACTTTTGCACTTTCACGATTTGTTGTTCCTTTTTGAAATGGAACAGCACTTCTGCACTTTCACGATTTGCTGTTCCTTTTTGAAATGGAACAGCACTTCTGCACGTTCACGTTTTGCTGTTCCTTTTCGAAATGGAACCGCACTTCTGCACTTTCACGTTTTGCTGTTCCTTTTCGAAATGGAACAACATTTCTGCACTTTCACGTTTTGCTGTTCATTTTTGAAATGGAACAACACTTCTGCACTTTCACATTTTGCTGTTCCTTTTCGAAATGGAACAGCTGCTGTTCCTTTTCGGAATGGAACAACATTTCTGCACTTTCACGTTTTGCTGTTCCTTTTTGAAATGGAACATCACTTCTGCACTTTCACGTTTTGCTATTCCTTTTCGAAATGGAACAACACTTCTGCACTTTCATGTTTTTCTGTTCCTTCTCGAAATGGAACAGCTGCTGTTCCTTTTCGGAATGGAACAACACCTCTGCACTTTCACGTTTTGTTATTCCTTTTCGAAATGGAACAACACTTCTACACTTTCACGTTTTGTTGTTCCTTTTCGAAATGGAACAGCTGTTGTTCCTTTTCGAAATGGAACAACACTTCTGCACTTCCATGTTTTGCTGTTCCTTTTCGAAATGGAACAACACTTTTGCACTTTCACGTTTTGTTGTTCCTTTTCGAAATGGAACAACACTTTTGCACTTTCACATTTTGTTATTCCTTTTCGAAATGAAACAACTGTTGTTCCTTTTCGAAATGGAACAATTTTACACTTTCACATTTCGTTGTTCCTTTTCGAAATGGAACAGCTGCTGTTCCTTTTCGAAATAGAACAGCACTTTTGCACTTCCATATTTTGGTGTTCCTTTTCGAATAAAACAGCATTCCTGCACTTTCACGTTTTACTGTTCCTTTTTAGAAACAATAACACTTCGACACTTTTCATTTTTGTTGTTCCTTTTCCAAAGGAACGACACTTGTGTTTTTGCTGTTCATTTTCCAAAGGAACGACACTTGCATTTTTTGTTCCTTTTCTAAAGGAACGACACTTTTAGTTTTTGCTGTTCTTTTTTCCAAAAGAATGACATTTACATTTTGATGCTTTTTTGTGTGTATTTTTTGTTTTTTTCGTATGCATTTTCTTTGTTGTTTCCTACACAGAACACCACTTTCTTTTTGAGTGTTTTTGTTCTTCCTTCAAAAAAGCAACACTTTGGGAGTATTTTTAAGAGCAACCCTTCCTTTCATTTGTGGGATTATTCCTAGTTCATCTCAACCACATTTTACTCATTCACTTTCATGGCATGCAGTACACTACTTTTATAAGGACAAGAATTATGGATTCTTTTGAAGCGAGTTATTATCATTTAAGTTGTGATCTTTAACACGACAGTTCCTTGCTGATAGATTCTTTTCAAAAAGGACACAATTATTTATATACTACTTTACTGCATTGATTTCTGTTGAACATGATATTGATTGATCATCTTAATACCATGCTGGTTCTACCCTTCCTGGTTATAATATTCTCTGTCTATAAAAAATGAGATTATGGGTATATTTTTTCTATTGACATGTTCAAACTTCTTCCACCATCCCTGCTCTTAAGGAGTACTGAGCCTCCCTCTTTTTATCACAAAAATGTGTAATAATAACAAAATTTTGTTCACAGATGGAGGATAGGGGGTCTCATTACGAGCCAGCCTACCATGTTCATAAGGTTATAACAAAGTGACATTCCCATTATGGCCACCACACCAGGGTTATGATCCATTGGATAGCCAAGTTATCCTTGGAACAGGAGGTCCCATCACGAGCTGGCCTGATCACTTTTGCTACATCCTAGTGAATGGCAGTGTGGTTATCTGGTTACCACGTCACCACACTGATCTCTTCTGTAGAACAGCACTGAAACTCTCTAGTTATAAATTGAGGATTCTGGCTCATATGGGTTAAAAAGCAACCCTGCCGAGGCTATGTACACCTGCTGGCAGCAGCGGCTATGCTTATGGTATTGAAGTTATATATTTTCGTCAATTATTATTATAATACCATTTTCTTATTTTCTTTTTATCAGAGAAGTTATTTCCTTAACTTTTTCCTTGTTTTGAACCTTTACGCATGAGAAATTGTTTTATGATCAATCACATCATTTTCAGCTAGAATACCGTCACCAAAACATCTTTTTAACATATTGTTGTCCTTTTTCATTTTGCATAAACTATCATCAATCGAAAGCGTCCTGTCTCTTATTCATAACTATCTTTACACACTTTGCTCTCAATATAACCATAACTTTCACCGTCCTATCATTGATAAGTCTACTCTGCTTCATTTACGGATATATTGTTCATTCCATTGCCTTGCCGTCAGCACCACCCCTTTCATATGCTTTATGTTTATGGAACCCATTTTTCCAATTGGAGGGGGGAATGTATGCATTATGGGATTGCATGCGATATGGTTACTACACTTTGCCATACCTTGTTGATTTGACAACATATTAGTATTGCATATATATATAAGTTTTTCTAATTGAAATTTTGCATGCATCTTATCAGTTGCTATTCAAAGCCAACACTATGGATTCAAGAACATTGTATGCAAAATAATTTTTTGTTTACAGAAGAATCACAAGTATGGGTAGAATTCTATTCACAACATGACCACATGATTGCAACTGACAGAAGAGGCTCGAGCAACTCGTGAACGTGAACAATTCTTCAAACATGATGTGCTTACCTGGATTCCCCCTTTTGCATCACTTTCAGCACCAACTCTGCCTACATCAGCTTCAACAAATGCCAGTCCATATATGTCATTCCACATTTTTCAAGGTAAAACTTGAGATAAAATAGCATAATTTTCTTATTTATTACAAATTTAGGAGAATTTAATGAAATCCATTTTGAGCATTATTTATCATCCTTCATTTCACATCTTTACCACTTCACCTTTTTCAACTGCCTATCATTTCTGAGTGTGGGGGAGTGTTCCTTCATTTCTTTCTTATGACCACGTCATTCATATTCTTTATCATCCATTGTTATTCTTATTCATTCTCAACTCCTCCCTTATTCAATGTTGTTTTACACCAAGCATAGAATTCAACAGATAGTGGCAACCACCTCTCTTTGTTTTCTAGCATCGCATGAGGGCATGTTAATTTTTCAAAGAGGGGGAGGAATTGCTACGCATGATGGATGTTTTCTATTTTCTTCTTCATTTAAGGCATACAATTTCAGTGTAGAAATTGATTTCCATAATATGAACTCAATTCTTGTGATCTCTAGGAAACACAGACATACTATTAAAATACACATACCTAGATAAATTCAAGATAAATTGGTTCATAAAATTTCGGAAATCATGCACTCTCACCTACAACCGTTTTGTTTATATCTCATGATCTGTACATCAAAACGATCTGATTTTTGGATCATAGAGGCATTTATATATTAAAAATTTACTTATCACATTTCAACAAAATATGGTTTGTAGTTTTTGGGAAAATGGTTAATGAAGGTTGCTGTCACTTATATCATATTTTGCTGCAACTTCATATGCACATAATTTGAACGTCAATGTAAAAGTTGTTACGCCTTCATCAAGATTGCTAAAATTGAATATTCATTAATTGAGGAAGACTTCATTTGTTCTATCCATTTTATGAGCTGAGAGGAACAAATTTTATTGCTTGGTTAACACATGGGTTTTTGTCTTTGGAGTGCATGAGGACATGCAATATATTCAGTTTTCGTGGCATGAGACATGCAACATATTGAGTGTGGGGGTATGTTGGGCCGTTAATATGCCATTATTATTATCACTTTTGAACACTTATCCCACCCATTTCCACTCTTCTCTATTATATCATTTGTTATAATTTATCATTTAAATCCATTTTATAAATGGTTTATGCTCATATGGATGAAAATTATTTATCTTCCTTTATTTCTAATAAATTGATGATTATGAATTATTTTATCAATGATAGTTTTAATAAGTTGGTTGTAACATTATTCACCATTTTTAGCCTCCAAGATAATTTCCAGATTGAAGATTTGACCATTAAATTTGCCAACTCAGAAATTTGTTGGATTAAGGAGTATCAATTTTGCGGTTGAGATTATGAGTAAACGGAGAAGAATCTGGAAAATCTGGGACATGGGTTTTGTCCAGAACGGGCCCAGTTAACTTTATTGGAGAACGGTTTGCCCAAATTCGGCTTGTACAGAGAGAAACGCAGGGTTCTTTGAGCACGATTTTCTCATATTTGTTGTTGCGGTCGTCCTCCAAATCTCAGCTGCAAAGCCAAATTCGTCTTGCTTTTGTTGAGAGATGAAAGGAAATATATTTTCTTGTTAATCAACTAGTTAGAATCAATCCAATTTTGTAAAAGAAATCATGTTGTACTTATCTTCATTGTAACTTCTCTCTGATCTCTCTATTTAAATGGAAACAAAGATCAGAGATGGGGGACTTCAGAAGGACTTTTGGGATTTGAATAATGGAATAGAGAGAGATGTAAAGAGTATTATTTTGAACTGTAATTTTATTTGCAGACTCTCACTGCTGAGAAGACACAACTCAATGTAATGTTGTTCGATTTGATCATCAATATATAAGAAGAGTTATTATTCCTTCGCATCTTCTGAAGCACTACCGACAGTGATTACTGGTGCTTAAGGGCCCAACCCCGGTGGATTCACTTGCCGTTCCTGTACCATTATTTCATGATCTTTATTGTGTGATGGTTTGATTTTATTTCTATTTATCGTAATCATGTATGGTATTTCTAGATTGAATGAACTGATCTGTTTTATATATTGTACTTAAATTGCGTTGCTGTTCATTTCCTTCTTAACAGAGCTCACTGCTTTTTGCCAGCATGTTGTTGCACTGTTCATTTCATCTTTAAAGTTGCGCTGATCACTCCAGTAATTTAACAATTTTCTGTTCATTACAGTTATATAAGTTTGGCTATTCAGTTCTAATACTTAGCGCTATTATTCATTTACTTTCTGCAATTATTTAAGCTTACCTTTCAGCATTCTTTTAGTTAGCACAATTGTCTCATTTTCATCAAGTTGTAGCAATACGATTGATTTAATTATTTGCACTTTCCAATTGGTTATTTAGTGTTGTGTGTGAGATCAACAACTGTAAAGGACATTGGCTATCGCTGCCTAAGTTCTCAGATTGTGGATCTTATTTATGTTTGATTTCAATTGCATCAATATCCAGAGGAATGACTTATTGCTACTGTATCCTCAATTGATGGTTGTTTGAGTGAATGATTTAGTTTAGAACATTTCCTATTTGTTGTTCCATTTTACTTGTTGTCGTTCCATTTACTTGCATTTGCTTCTTTGGTGTGAGAGAATGTCTAAGGCTGTAGTGAGCCTCAACAGTCGCTGCCTAGCTCCCAGACCTATGGTCCATGCTCTAATTTCCTTTCCATCAGTTTCTAGAGGGATGGGTTATCGCTTCTGCACCCTTGACTAATAAGCTGCCTTGTGTGATTTTATCCTTTTGAAGTAATTTAAGTTTAGCATCCGTTTACTCTTATGTTCTCTGAACGCTATACTACTAAACATTACTCTTGAGTAAATAGCCGCCTCAGACTGAGTACACTCTTGAAATAAAAAGTCGTCCCTGGGTTGACAATTAATGTGAGGTAATTAGGAGTTTAAAAGACACCTTTTTATCGCTCCACAATGTGTAGAAACATTCAAGAGAAGGTAATGTTGAAACTTTATATTCTCTTTTCGGGTTAATTTTACCTTTGAGTTCAATGCACTACAGTCTCATTTGCTAGGTATATTTCTTTGTTATGTTGTACAGTCTTAAGGCTTTGGCTAATTTTACATGTCATTCAAGTAAACGATATGAAATCACAGCTAGAGGCCAAAGCGAAAGAGGAACAATCACTACAAGATAGAGTGTTTTGAGAAACAACCACCAACCCATCAATTAGGGGGCTTCATAACTTGTGACATATGAATTTAGAGAAGGTAAAATGTTGGATGACTACCTAACTTAGCCAAATTGGATGACAATTCAAATGCCTCATCCCTCTTCATTCTTTTCATTCTGCTTGCACTAGAAGCAAAAGACTTAAGAATTTAAACAGAAGCAGATCTTATCATTCATTTTCCTAATCAATAGTAAATATCATCAAATAGAGGAGGCCAAAATATGATTTTCTATTTTTCCTACAAATCAGGTAATCAAAACAATTTTCAATATCTTTGAGGAAATTTCAATGAGGTACACAATGCAGGGCTCAGTTAAGCACTTGTTCATCGACCTACAAATGCACGACATATCGCTAGACATGAGGAAGAGATCAGGAAGTCTGCCAATGGGGTTACCTCAAAGGAATTGACTTTGAAGGACAGTGATGATTTGCCCGTATTGTCAACAAAAAAATCATGGATAATAGAAATGGAGTCTTGATCTCGTATCCTTATAGTAGTTTTCGATATGGCAACAACTGTAATTGGTGCTGGAATTATGGCACTGCCTACAACAATGAAAGTTTTGGGTGTCCCATTATGCTTTGTAGTGATAATACTGATGGGTATTCTCTTGGAAATAAGCATTGAGTTACTCATTGACTTTTCTATTCACCCGAAGGCTTCTAGTTATGGTGAAACTGTCGAATCTATTTGTGGGCACTCTACGAGGGTTTTATCACAGATTGTATTATTATAAATAGTGCATGGATTATTATTTTTTATTTAATTACCATGGGAGATGTGATGTCCAGATACTTGTGTCACAAGGGAATTTCTGATCCTCACATCATGAGGAGCTACAAAATTAGGTTTTTAGATCATTTCAATTGTGAAGTTTTCAAGATGTGGATTAGATTTGAGCTTCGACTAAAAGATATACATAGAACTCACAAATATTTTCTCCACCCATTCCCATACTTCTTAATAATTCCAATGATAGAAATGCAAGATTTACGCACTACCACACAAGGGGTTGTTTAAGAAAATTAATTAAGATTAAATTAATATTTCGTGTGAAGCATTTAATTAAATTAATTTGGATCTAAGATCATGTATGAGACTTTTCACTGTTTTCATTTTTATATTAAAATGAGTTGACAAATATGCAAAATCGAGGTTTTCATATATAGACATGGTAGGGAGGAGCTTAGGTTGGGATAAAGGACCTATTTAGGTTGCTAAATGAGGTTTTCATATAGATATGAGTGTTAAAATGGGTTAAAAGAAATATTCATTTCGCTACAATCAATCAAACCAAGTGGTAATGGTGTCAATGAGGCGATGTGAATCCTTTTTGGGACCCTTTTTGTATTTCTCTATTGACAAAATCAGATGCATAAAACAATATGAAAGTCAATTGTTGTGGTAAGATATTAACATCTTCTACTAATTCTAGTTACTTTTCTTTGTAGGACTAGATTAAATTATTTGTAGATTATTGTGTATTATTAGCTTGTTGTGTGGGTCATGCTATAAGGGTGTGAAATTTAGGTAACTCAATTGAGTTATTTTTTATTAAGTTAAAAATAGGCACCGCATGATTATAGATTTAATAAAGATTGTGTTGTGTTGAGAGTTAAAAAAAAAAAATCATTCCTATATATGCAATTTCAAGGACTCTTATAACTCACATAATTTTTTAAAGGGTGCTAGCTTAATGGAAAAGCACCTTGCTTATAAGCAGGAGGTTAGTGGATCAATTCCACTATTCCTTAACATGAATTAATGAATGATATTGTGATTTATTATTAAATTAGATATTCTGTATATTGATTTATTTCAATGGTGAGATATTTTTCTAGATTCATCAATTTATATTGTCTCTAAAGAGACAAAAGTGATATTGTATTTCTTTTAAATATAATTTTCTTATTGTCTCTAGAGAGACAATAGGTAGGATCAAAGAATTATTGTCTCTATAAAGACAATGTCTTTAATCCCAACTATTGTCTCTGGAGAGACGAAAATGAAATTGTCTCCTAAGAGACAATAATGTTTGTGTTATATATTGTCTTCATAGAGACAACTTTTTAAGACAATAATTTTGTAAGACCATTAATTTGAGACACAACTTTTTAAGACAATAATTTTGAGACACCCACTTAAAGACAATATTTAAGACAATTCGCAAGTTTGTTTTTGTCTCAAGTTGAGTCAATTTACTCAGATTATTGTCTCAGCTATTGTCTTAAACACACCTCATGTGTAGTAGTGTCCCTTTTTTATCTTTTGATTCAACACTTTGTTGTCCATTGTTTACATTTATTTGTGATGAGTTACTCTTTTTTATTGTAAGTGCACATCACGAAGTTTAATTTATGTTTTAGAAATAAAATATTGGAGCTACATGGTCAAACTTAGCTAATACATCCAAAATTAATTCCATTGAAAAAAAAACATAGAAATTGCTAAGAGAATATAAATTACACGAATTGTTGATGAGACTCTCTTTTCTTAGAGGTTCTCCCCTTGAAATTATGCACTTTCTTTTCTATACTCCCCTCAAGTCGAGGATAGATTCAATTCTTCTCTGAAGCCACTGATTGCTCCTTCTCTTTCCACTCTTTAATACTTTGATCTCTTGCTTTCGGTTGCTCTTTTCTCTTCTAGATTATTTTATATTTCACTTGCACATTGCTTTGACAACAACTATTCTTCTTTTTTATAGAAGCTATGGGAATCTTGTAGTATTTGGTCATATGTCGTAGATTATCATACATATAACATCTAATGTGCCCAAGGATTTGGTGGGAAGGACCTAGATATTTTATTGATATACTTTCTACTCCTTCTGCCATAATCCCTACCATCAACATTTTTATGGCAAAAAATAATTACATAAGTAATAATACACATAAAATAAATTTTTATACCTCTTGACTAATGGAAGTTCTCTGCCTTGAATCATTGCAGGATATTTAGGATCCTCATTTTTTTGGGAATATTTAGTCTTTTTTCTTCCACAATGAACTGAAGCATGTCTAAATTTTTAATACCTAAAACAATTAACATTTCTCATACCTTTTCTTGTCCCATTCTTTGTCTCTTGATCTTCATGTTGGTTTCCTTCATTGCTGCTAGAAGTTGGGTTTTTTAATTGTTGTCTCACCCTCTCCTTTTAGGATAGATATGCTCTCTAGTATCTTTGCTTGTAAATTATTACAGTAGTTAATCTTATCCTTCAGTTGACTTCCAATCTCCTCTTCAGTATTCCTTGACTTCTGCAATTGGGTTTTCATCTCATAATTTTATTCCTTGAAAACATACTCTCTCTCCTCGCAAATTTGAAGAGGTTTCTTCAAATCTTTGTTGTATCTTAAGATTTTCTATCAACCTTGCTTGAGCTTTCTTTTCAACTTCAAGGTCATTAGTCTACTAATATATTGATCTGAAGACTCCTGTTGTGGATGTCTACCTTTGTCCCCTCATGAGGAATAAATTTCAAAAAACTGATTATCATTTCTTTCGATGACCCCAAGGTCATCAGCACTAAACTACCAACAAGAAATAAAATGTTATAAGAAGAGATTCGGCGTAAATCACATGAAAACGACCTTTGTCGATGCACTTCGAACCAACTAGTGTGGTTCATCGTCAGGACAAGTTGAAGAAACACATCAGGTCTAGCATGTTAAATAGGCAGAGCAGAGACTCCAACAGCTACCGTTAGGTAGCCGTTGGGTAGCCGTTAGGTAGCCGTCAGGTAGCCGTTGGAGTCTCTGCTCTGTCTATTTAACATGCTAGGCCTGATCTATTTCTTCAACTTGTCCTGACGATGAATCACACTAGTTGGTTCGAAACGCGTCGACAAAGGTCTTTTTCATGTGATTTACACCGAAGCTCTTCTTATAACTATGATGGATCACAGAAGGCTCAATTATACAAGAAATAAAATGCTCATGATTGAAAATATTGCGTGTCATACCTTCTAGGAGAAGAGGCTCTTCAATTTTTTCATCACTCATGGCTGCTTTGAAATCCTTATTCTTATGAGAATGTTTCCTTCTGTTCTTCTCTATAATCCCATGATCTAGCCTTGAGCAATGAAACTCCACTCAGAGAACCTAGCTCTTATACCAATTGCTAGAAATGTGCTCACTACTAAGAAGGGGGGTGAATTAGTAGTGTTAGGGTTTATTAGAATTTCAACTTTTTTTCTCAAGGCACCCAAGGATTAGTAATACATCATCAAGTCACTGATATAGGATGTACAATCAACATAAAACCAACATATAAGCATCATGGAAAACATCAAGATAGACATGCACATAAAAAGACATAAGTGTTTCTAGTGGATAACCCTTATCATGTTGTGTTGAACAATTCTTCTATTAATTGTTGAAAAAATTACACATAAAGTAGTTGGTCCCTACCAACTAGAAGAGTTGAATCCTACACCACTATGTTGGCACCCACCTCTTCTACTCGTTGTTTGCTAACATCTACTAGTATGAAGCCTCTATGCTACCAACTTCTCTGTCTCATCTATGTTTGAGAATATTTCACACAAGGTTCTATAATATTCTCAACCCCAGCAACCCAATAACCTCTTTGATCTAAAAATATAATATAATAAGCATACCACTGAACTCAAATACAGTTGTACAATAGGTAATACAAAGCACTATAAAACTCTGTCACTCACATGCATACTACCATTAACATGACACGTATATATAACACTTCATCCTCCTTAACCTCATTAATGGCATACCACTAATCTTGATGTACTTATCAAACAAATCCTCGACTAAAATACGAGGGGAAAATACGAGCGGAAATATTTTACTCATGTTTAGACCCGCAACTATGGGGACGTAACGAGTAGTCGATGATTACACATGCACCCTCTGCACTAACATCTTAGTGGCTCAAGATGTTAGTGGCCTAGAGCCTTGAGCCACTCTCTTAAAGAGGCTTTCTGAGAAGTTGTGGTAGAGTATAAGATAAAGCAACTTAGATCAATCTACAAACTTGTCACACGGCTCCTCAACTTCTCCAACACGTGCACAACACAAGAAGAGGACCATGTACACAGTCATCTGCCATAACATCTCGACAAAATTGAAAGACCATCTTATTCATGCACTAACTAAGCATGTTGAGCACTAGGTCATAATTAGGTTGACATCAATGCCAACCAAAACCTCTACGTCACAACATCAATGTCATCATTATGTACATAAAATTTTGCTTTCCTTAGAGTTTTTATTGCTATTTTTATTTCTTTCAGCATTACATTATTTTTAGTTTTGTTACTTTAATTTTTTTTCACCACTCATTGTTGAGTATAGTATTGTTTTTCGAGAGTCTTGACAACTTCCAATAAGAGTGTTAATTGTTATTAGTTTTATGAATTTTGTATGCATTTTACTCAGCTAATGTATTAATAAATAGAAAAATACAATGACTATATATGGGTGTTCAAGATTATGTTTCTACAATACTTATTATTTCCTTGTCATTTCATCTACATAAAAACATAACAAGTAATGCATATTCTCACTTTGTTACACCTTATGCTTCCTTTCCTTGCATAACAAGTCAGCTACCCTCTCTCACTACTACAATTCTTTTCTACTTCATGATCCCATAAATTCTGAGTTTTGGACTAGTACATACAACCCTCCCTATGAAGTCAAAATATTTTGAGAAAATTTTGCAAAGATTATGCCCATCATTACACTTCATTATGATTCCTCTTATAAAAGGTATAATAATAACATATAAAAAAATATTAAGCCTAGGAAAGTGGGATGCGGTAGAGAAATAAGGAGTAGACAAGTGACATCCCTTATAGATCTTTGGTTTAATATCAACGAATGATAAAACAAGGAGTAACATATTGATATACGTGCTTGAATATACAGATTACATGTTGATTTAAGGTCTTGTTTTTATTGGAAACAATGATGAAATGTGTCATCACTAAATGAAATTGATAACTACAACATGACATAAAATTTCTATCGACATACCTTTTTTGCATAAGTATTATATAATGAGTTTCTTTTATTCTACGTTTTGATATAATAAGGATAATGAACGCCCTTGCCAAGCATCTATACTTCGAGATGGATTCAAGAAAAATGTCTTCCTAAAGGTATACTTATAAGCATGGAAAAAATATACAAATATAGGTTCAAATGTATAAAAAGTGAAAATGCTTTAATAAAGTTTTAAAGTTATGGATGGCACCAATTCGTGGTTGCAAAGGTTGTTCCCTAGCCATTGAATATTATTTTACGTTTTCAATTCTGGGATGCAAAATTTTGTAATTGTGTTAAACAAATACATTGTAAAGACATCCACGATCAAAATATAAATCAAATCGTGATGAATTGCATAAGAGGTGTGATATGTGGAACCAATATTATGGTAAATTGTTTGTAATGTATGGCAAGCAATGTTATATGTGGTGGTATTTCTGTGATTTAATGTGTTATTAATACAGTACATCGTGAGGGCGTTATCGGGATTCTCAATCACGTGAATGTAGTTGGAAGAGAGGCAACAAACCAACCACTATTTTTCCTAACAAACCAGAGCTCCTGTTGAGCTTTACATGGATATCTACTTGAACCCCAGATAGACACTCATAATTATTGCAAGAAACCATTGATAACCGAATCTTGGGAAATTAAAGGTTGATTTTTCATGGATACGACAGAAATTTCTGCTCGACGTCAGTTGGTTTATGGTTTCTCTCTGCACTTTTTTTTTGTTTAAGTCTATTGAGCATTCCTGCCATGAGCTAATCATGTTTTTTCCCTACATCTTCTTCACATGTCATGTTCTATTATCAGGGATGCAAACAAATTAAGTGTCTTTGTCCTTGGATAAGTTTCCTCAGCATATGGATGGTAGATTCATCTTCTCACACAGGCATGCAAACTCAGTTACCCTGTTTGTGGTCCCCGAAACTCTTGCATTCTCCGAAATTCATTTACACCTCATTATATCACCTCGTTATATCTCTTTATTGATTTAAAAATCATACTTCCCAACAAAGGTTGTGGAAGGTTATTAATTTATATCCATCGGTACTTCTGTGGCTGATCTGCCGTACTTCTGCGGCTGATCTGCAGCGGGGTTTTGATCGACTGTTTTCTCTGCCCATATTAGAATTACTGCTCCGTCGTTTGATCTGCGGCTCTTCTATGGCTGATCTGCAGTACTTCTGCGGCTGATCTGCAACGAGGTTTTGATCAACTATTTTCTCTGCCACGGTAACTTCCTCAGTGGGACGGGAAACAAGCGCTTGTTGACATCCATAGATCTATCTACCGGTCATGCAATGAAAATATGCTAAGGGTTCGTGTAGATTAAAAGGTTTACTCAGATTCTTCAGCTAGGTTCTAGATTTAATCTTCTAGAGCTAGATTTAGATCTAGATTTAATATTTTTTGCGGCTAGGTTCTAGATTTAAATTTCTTTGCAGCTAGATGTAGATCTAATCTTATCTTCTGATTTATTTCTCTATCGCTGAGTTCTATGGGCAAGTAAAATATGGCTCTTAGCTTCACGAAAATAGTTGCTGGCTCATTTTCGTTCGCTTCTAGAGGGCAAGCTCTTGCCCATATCGTCACTGAAGCCCCATCTCCCACTGTCCAGGTGGTTTAGGTCTCACTCGATGAAGCTTTGAAGTTTTCCGAAAGTGCCCTAATCTACTAGTTCATCCACAATTGGATCTCAGAGGTATGGAAGCCTGTCATTTCTGATGAAATTAATATCTATCCCTATGATGGGGTATCTTTATAGTAGATTTTAAAAATCCTAAAAGCACACAATGTATTCTTGATTCCGGCCCTTGATTTTGGGATAAATCAAGCCTATTCATGAAGCCATGGAACCCATCATTCGATCCGTCAACAACAGTCATAACCTTAGCACCAGATTGGGTGAGATTGCCAAGTCTACCCTTGCATTTCTGGAATCTATGCTCGCTAAAATCCATTGAAAATGCAATCACGGAATTTTACTGTAGGTGCCTAGAAACAAAGGAATATGCTAGAACCACCTATGCATGCATCTCTATGGAAATAGACTTCACCACCGGATTCCGAGCTGAAATAAACCTAACAAGTAAAGACTATGTGTGGAACCAGAAACTTGATTATGAAAGTGTCCTCTTCAAATGTCGATCCTACTTTGAGACAAGCCATCTAACAAACAATTGCCCAAAAACCTGCGAGAAAAATTTTGCTAGAAAAAACTACCATAGATCTACATGGTGGGAAGGAGCAAAAAAAGAACACTACATTGTCATCAAAGAAGAATACTGTAGAGAAAACTTTGAATCAAAATAAATCGCCCAAGAAAGAAACAACTCTCAAGACAAGCAGGGAGAAAGCCCCGCCCAACAACAAAAAAGTGAACTCGACAACCCCTCAAGCATCAATAGTTGTGAGGATTCGAATACTGCACAAAATAAATCTTCATTTAACAGCAAAGCAGATCTCCCGTACCAAACTTCTTCTCCGACTACCTTCAAAAGGACGAACACAATGGATCGCGAAGCTAAGACACCAATGTCCCAAGAACCAGAAGATATGAAGGAGATGCAAGATAAAGGAAGTTGGAAGACCGTAGAGAAAAAAAAGAAAGCTACAACACCAATCTTGCTAAGAAAGATGAGGACGTAAATAATTAAAAACTAAGAAAATTATAGGTCTGATAAACCAATTTGGTCTCAGTGGACATTAACCATCATCACTATAACTTAGAATGTTGGATTTCTACGTAATGAAGTAAAACCATTGGTTGTAGCTAGGATATGAGGATGCAAACTATGGTGGTTTGTAATGGGCAATATACCAATTGGTTATTATTTTGGTTCCATGTCATAGTTACCTCTTATATCCCCCATTTAATTTGTTCTGTCATGCTCACATTATTGTTTATTAGACATTTTACCGTAGGACCCTATGATGCAGGGTTATCCGTGCTCCACCTAGAGTATGCATATATTATGCATATATTTGATCTGTCCCAAGAATTTAACTCACTAAGGAGTGAAATCATCAACCACAAATGGTTAAGGTCCTCTTTTGTCAGTTCCTTTATATAAAAACTCAATCACCCCGCTTAAACCCCCTATCGAGACTATTTACTTCCTCATAATCTTCATTATCCCTTTTATTAAAGTCTTCCTCAAATCTCTCTTATCGGACTATTAAAATCCTTTGTAACCTTTATACAACCCTTTAATCATATATATATATATATATATATATATATATATAGTATATATATATTCCCATTTTAACCATTGGTCACGTATATTTTAACACATAAATGATTTTTCCCTTTACAAACCATTTACAAAGCAAAACCCCACAAACATATCTTTTTCTGGCTCGGTACGGTCTCTGTACAGTTATCGAGGTTTCACCTTTATCGCAATCGCAATCGACCTTCTGCGGTCACATTACATATGTGCTTCAACACTCCTTCTGCTCTGATATGCAACTATCGGAAGCATTAATGCATGCTTAACCCTTAAAAGACTCGGCCCATGCACTTTATAGAATATAAAAGAAAACAATAAAGTTTCGCTTCGAACCATATAAGTGGATCTCAAAATTTATACATCTACAATTATATTTATCTTCGGGTCCACCACACTTTTGTTGCACTGCTCCTCCTCTGATTCTCGATTGTTGATCTTCCTCATCACTCATTGGCGATATCGAAATGTCACTATCGGCGTATCGACATAGACTCACGGCTGATGCTTACTCCTTGATTTAATCCAATGTGAACTAATCCCCGCCGTTGAACTTCTTCCTGATCTAATGGTCCATACTTGATGTCGCTTGATCGCAATCGCTTATGGCCAAGGTTAATTACTCCTCACCGACACATTGCAATCTCATCTCCTCTGTTGATCCATTAGATCCAACGACTTCTGAGCAATAAGACTTCGCTTCCCTATTCTTCCTTTCTACATGGTTTTTAGGTTATTCTCCAATGTTTCTTTTGGTTTCAAGGTTTCGCTATGCGACTCTCTCTTGAGCTAGACTTCATGAGTTCTTTGATCACGATTACTCCAACATTACTTTAGTTCTTTAAAAGGTTTCAACAAATCTCCATGATCCTTTGTCTCGTCCTCTCCTTTGCATTACGCTTGGAGTTTGCCTCGGCTCTGTCTGTGCCCTTATTTAACCTGCACATATACCTATCAGACTCACACAGAATATCATCACTTTCCTTCTATGAATCACTCAGCGCATAATAGGAAATACACAGTCAGAGTAGTTCAATGACTCAATTTATTAAGAACGCACAGATGCAATTGACTTCGGACTGATTTACATTCAGTAAGCCCTCATGCTCCTCTTGGAGACTCTCTCTATAGGCCTCTGCGGCTCTCCTCTGTCTCTAATGGCTAACCTATCCAACCTCTCTCTTTTTTCCTTTTCAATACATCATTAGCAGTTTCTTTACAGTTGAAGAACTGTTCCTCAGTTATTTTTCAGTTGCTCAACAGTTTCTTCTAACTAGTTCCCAACTAATATTAATCCTCTCATGTTCTCCTACATTCGAGAACATCTACAAATATGTCTCTCCATTAAGTTACGGTACGTTCTATGCTTAGAGCAGTTTAGTCCCTTTTATTATTATTATTTGCAGATTAGCAATCACCTGTACAGTAAGTAAAGTGCAGATAGAACATTAAACGATCGACAGAAAAGAAGCTAAGACAAGAGACACAAGATGTGGTGGCTAGCCAAGGACAAACCACAATATGGGGAAACCCTTTGATCAAATCTTCCTTTATCTTAAATAATTCAGCAGAGAAAAATAGTACATAAATCTGATTTACATCAGCAGCAACAAACCCTAGATTAGCACCATCAACGGCATGAGTCAATATTTGTGAGATCATCTATATCAGCGACATTAGTGGCATGATCCTTATTGGCATCATTGGCATCATTGTCATCACTGGCATCACCTGTATCATCGGCATCACTGGCATCATCAGCATCAACAATGTCCTTCCTTCTACACGTGTGAGAGAAGACTCGCTTTTTACACAGTAGGAGAAGAGCCTATTTTCTGTGCAGGAGAGAGAGAGAGATGTGATGAGATGTGTGTGTACAAATGAGGAAAAGGCCTCCTCTATTTATACACAACTGTTGATGATTGAATAGATGCGACTGTTGGGATCCTGAGCCTACATGAGTTGTTGGTCGGCTTAATAATTATTCTACAATCAAAATAAATTCATATCTCCATAAATACTTATTGGAATTGGATGATCTCTAGATCAATCCTACACCTCTCGATGAGAGGAATATAATAAAAATATTATCAGCCATGAACAAGATGACCCACATGGAGTTTGGCCGTAGTTTCCAATTTTAATACTCCCTATCAACTAGGGAGAACTCCAACTGCAATCTATCTGTCGGCTGCTACTATTCATCCATCCAATGCACTACCCTATAGAACTCGACCCCTACTCTGTTCCGCTTTATCTTGCCTGCTCTGCTCAGTTCTGTTCTACCCTGTTCTGATCTGCTCTACTCTACTCTGTTCTGCTCTGATCTGCTTTGTCTGAATTATGAAGAAGAAGAAATGATCGAGCATGTATCGTACTGACTCAAAGCTAGTTTCAAAGTGTGTACCACTGGTCCCAAACTAGTCTCAACTGACCCGAAGTCAATGTGATAGTAGGTACCACTCCTATTACGTGTCCCACACCAGTCCTCCACTAACTTGAAGTTAGTCTCAGAGTATGTACCATAAGTCCTAGAGTAGTCCCAACTGACCCGAAGTCAGCGTCATAGTGGGTAAAACTCCTACAACTCATCCCAGACTAGTCCTCCATTGACCCGAAATCAGTCTCAGAGTATGTACCACTAGTCCCAAACCAGTGTCAACCGACCCGAAGTTAGCATCATAGTGGGTACAACTCTTACTACTGGTCTTAGACTAGTATCATTGATCCCAGATCAATGAAGGTCGTCCTAGCATAGGGAGTATGGTAGATAAAATGATGAATCCATCGGTACTACTATGGTCCCTATCCTCATTTCCCTGCTCATTGATCAGATGAGAGCTACTTCCCATGAGTCCCAGACTGCATGGGTAGGATGCCTCAACAGGAGAATTAATCATCCTGTCCATGGGAGAGCGAATCATCCTGTCTCACAAGAAAGCGAATCATGTTATCCACAGAAGAGCGAATCATCCTATCCACAGGAGATTGAATCATCTTGTCCCACAAGAGAGTGAATCATCTTGTTCACAAGAGAGCGAATCATCCTTTCCATAGGAGAGCGAATCATCCTGTTCCATAATCACCATGGAGAACACATCATCTAGGCCTCATAGGAGAACTAATCATCCTGCTACACAATCGTCATGGAGAACACATCATCTAGACCTCACAGGAGAACTAATCATCCTGCTACACAGTCGTCATGGAGAACACATCATCTAGAATTCACAGGAGAACTAATCATCCTTCTACACAATGGTCATGGAGAACACATCACCTAGACCTCACAGGATAACTAATCATCCTGCTACACAATTGTCATGGAGAACACATCATCTAGACCTCACAAGAGATTTAATCATCCTACTACACAAACACCACACGGTGTCATAGGGAAAGTTTTCATTCTTTTACCCTGTACACATACACCACTAGGGGATGGTAAGTCACCCTATGGTCATATGTCGCTCCAAGAAGTACCCCACACCCCCCACGGGAGCTCCAAGAGCTCCATACATCATACAGGACCCTCATCAGAGGGTTTCTGAATGACACCAAGTCATTCTTATAAAGTCAAAAATTTGACCTTTCCTAGGGGCTTTCTGAGAATGTTGGTGACTTTTTCATCTGTACCGATATGTTGGAGCCTTATAGCTTCCTCCTCCACCATCTCATGAATATAGTGGTACTTCATATCGATATGCTTAAAGCGATCATGAAATACAGGATTCTCTAGTAAACGAATCCCACTCTGGTTATCACACAGGATCATAATGGTATCCAATGTAAATCCAAACAGCTCATTGAAGATCTTTTGTAACCAGACTGCCTGACACGAGGCCATGCTAGCAGCAACGTATTCTGCCTTGGCAGTGCTTAGAGCCACTGACTTCTGCTTCCTGCTCATCCAGGATATCACGGCCGATTCTAAAGAGAACCAGCACTAAGAAGTGCTCTCCACACTGCTTGCTCACTCAACATTTGAATAATCATGCAGTTTCATATTTCTAGTAGTGTATCTCAATTCATGAGAGATTGTGCCCCAAAGACATCTTAGAAGATTCTTGGCATCAACCCAATGAGGCTCAACCAAATATAAGCTCACCATGCTCACTACAAAACATACTTCCGGATGGAGGTTCACCAAGAGCATCAACGTGAATGAGTTTATGAAACTCAAAGGCATTTCCCAAATCTGGTTCAACATCACTACCATATAACTTCTGAAAGTTAAGATCCTCGAGGTAGTCACAGGCTTGCAGTCCACCATACTGAATACTTCCAATATCTTCACCACATATTTTCCTTGAGATAGGAAAATTTCCCTTGGCTTCTGCCAGACTTCAAGTCCTAGGAAATAGTGCATTAGTCCTAGGTCCTTTATTTCAAATTTAGAAGCCAACTCCCTCTTACATTTGTGAATGAGACAGTCTACACTTGTTAGAAAGAGGTCATCCACATACAACACCAATATGAGAGGTTTGTCATCTTCAACCTTAGAGTAAAGGTTAGGATCAACTTCACTCCAATGAATCCCAGCTTCATCAAGTAGCTATCGATGCTCTCAACTATGCTCGAGGTGCTTGCTTCAGCCCATAGAGAGCCTTCTTCAACCTGCATACATGATATTTTTGATCATAAGTCTCAAATTCTTTGGGTTGCTCCATGTAGACCTCTTCTTTGATCGAACCATGCAAGAATGCGGTCTTGACATCCATCTGATGTAGGTTCCATCCTTGTGAAGCTGCAAGGGCTATGATCGATTGGATGATGGTATATCTAGTAACAGGTACAAATATCTCATCATACTCTTTTTCTTTCGGTTCCCTGGTGTTAGCTTCTTGAGAGCTCCTCGCTGTAGGAATATTGTTCACCTAGCTGAGAGCCATATCTTCATCAAAGGTGACATCATGACTAATCACGACTTCCCTTTCATCAGCTACATAGATGCTATAGCCTCTCAATATAGCCCACGAATATTCCTTTCAGTGAACATTTATTCAGGAGTCTTGGAACACAATGCTTGATAAGGGCATCGATTTTTTACATATATGGCAGTGTTTGCAGCTTCGTCCCATAGAAACTTTGGAAGTCTTTGATCATGGAGCATGGCACAGATAGCTTCCACAATTGTATGGTTCTTTCTTTCCACCACACCATTCTGTTGAGGAGTATATGGTGTAGTAGTCTCCCTCTTAATTCCAGCCTCTTTACAAAAGTCATGAAACTCATTAGATTCATATTCAGTCCCATTATCAGTCCTTAAGATCTTGATCTTCTTTTCGGTTTGATTCTTGATCAAGGCTTTGAATTTTTGAAGCTAAGAGAGCACTTCATCCTTATTTTTCAAGAAGTATATCAAAGTCTTTCGAGAATAGTCATCTGTAAAAGTAAGGTAATATGTATATCCTCCCAAGGAGTTCACAGGCATTATACTAGATATGTCTGAGTGAACCAACTGTAATATATCAAAGGTCTTGCTTTGCCTTGAGCGGAATGGTCCGCTTTTGAGCTTTCCTTTGGCACATCCCAGACATAACCCTTCTTTCTCTACTCGGAATTTGGGCAAACCTGTCACCATTTGTCTTACATGAGGTAGAGCTTTATAATGAAAATGGGAAAGCCTGTGATGCCAAAGTTCAGACTGAAGAGATTTGTCACAAGACATGACACCTAGCGGACTTCCACTGACCTAATATAATGAATCAAATCGAAACCCAAGAGTAAATGCATCTTTAACTTTAAATAAACTAACCTGTCTATCGTAGATTTCCTTGGAGGTGTTTAGCTCAAAAACATAGGCCACCAAGTGCTTGTCGATAGAGTCCCAGATGATCTTCTTTATTTTGACTTCACCGGTTTTCCATTTGTTCTTGGTAGCAGTGGGTGCATTTGATGGAGGCCCAAAAATATTCCTCTCACATGGTCCAACACTCCTTGATGTTCTAAGGTTAGATGGAGAAACATCTTCCATCTCTTTTAGTCAGACTTCTCATAGAGCTTTTCTTCAGCAAGGAAGAGTGTTGAGGACCCCATAGTTCTTCTAGGATAGCCTTGCCAATCTTCTCTTCGGTGATTGCTCTTACTCTTGCTCAGGCTCTGTCTTTACGTGAACTCTAATACCAATCCAATCCTCCACTGACCTGAAGTTAGTCTCAGAGTATGTACCGCTGGTCCCAAACTAGTCTCAACCGGCTCGATGTCAGCGTCATAGTGGGTACAACTCCTACAACTGGTCCCAGACCAGTCCTCCACTAACCTAATGTTAGTCGCAGAGTATGTACCACTGGTCCCCGACGAGTCTTAACCAACCCGAAGTTAACGTCATAGTGGGTACAACTCATAGCACTAGTCCCAGAGTAGTATCAGTAATCCCAGATCAATGAAGGTCATCCTATCATAGGGAGTATGGTAGATACAATGATGCATCCATCGATACTACTATGGTCCCTATCCTCATTTCTCTACGCTTTGATCAGATGAGAGGTAACTCCCATGAGTCCCACACTGCCTGGGTAGGATGCTTAGACAGGAGAACTAATCATCCTGTCCACAGGAGAGCGAATCATCCTGTCCCACAAGAGAGCGAATCATCTTGTCCACAAGAGAGCGAATCATCTTGTCCACAGGAGAGTGAATCATCCAGTCCCACAAGAGAGTGAATCATCTTGTCCACAGGAGAGCAAATCATCCTGTCCACAAGAGAGTGAATCATCATGTTCCACAATTTCCATAATGAACACATCATCCAGGCCTCACAGGAGAGCTAATCATCCTGCTACACAATCGTCGTGGAGAACACATTATCCAGACCTCACAGGACAACTAATCGTCCTGCTACACAATCATCATGGATAACACGTCATCCAAACCTCGCAGGAGAACTAATCATCCTACGACACAATCGTCATGGAGAACACATCATCCAGACCTCACAGGAGAACTAATCATCCTACTACACAATCACCACCGGGTGTCACAGGGAAAGTTTTGATTCTTTTACCCTGTACACGTACACCACCAGAGGGTGGTGAGTCACCTTGTGGTCATATTTCACTCCAAGAAGTACCCACCCCCCCGGAGCTCCAAGAGCTCCATACATCATACAGGACGCTCATCAGAGTGTTTCTGAATGACACCAAGTCATTCTCGGAAAGTAAAAAATTTGACCGCTATAACTCACATAATTTTTTAAAGGGTGCTAGCTTATTGTATTCTTTTAAATATAATTATTTTTTTGTCTCTAGAGAGACAATAGCTAGGATTAAAGACTTATTGTCTCTATAAAGACAATTTCTTTAATCCCAACTATTGTCTTTGGAGAAATGAAAATGAAATTGTCTCCTAAGAGACAATAATGTTTGTGCTATATATTGTCTTTATGGAGACAATTTTTTAAGACAATAATTTTGTAAGTCATTTAATTTGAGACACAACTTTTTAAGACAATAATTTTTTAAGATAATTAATTTGAGACACCCGCTTAAAGACAATATTTAAGACAATTCCCAAGTTTGTTTTTGTCTCAAGTTGAGTCAATTTACTCAAATATTGTCTCAACTATTGACTTAAACACACCTCATGTGTAGTAGTGTCCCTTTTTTTATTTTTGATTCAACACTCCATTGTCCATTGTTCACATTTCTTTGTAATGAATTACTTTTTTTTTATTGTAAGTGCACATCATGAAGTTTAATTTCTGTTTTAGAAATAAAATATTGGAGCTACACGGTCAAACTTAGTTAATACATCCTAAATTAATTCCATTGAAAAAAATACACAGAAATAGCTAAGAGAATATAAATTATACCAATTGTTGACGAGACTTTCTTTTCTTAGAGGATCTCCCCTTGAAATTATGCACTTTATTTTTTATACTCCCCTTAAGTTGAGGATAGATTCAATTCTTCCCTAAAGCCACTCATTGCTCCTTCTCTTTCCACTCTTTAATAGTTTGATCTCTTGCTTTTGGCTTCTCTTTTCTCTTCTAGATTATTTTATATTTCACTTACACGCTGCTTTGACAATAACTATTATTATTTTGTATAGAAGCCATGGGAATCTTGTAGTATTTGGTCATATGTCATAGGTTATCATACATATAACATCTAATGTGCCCAAGGATTTGGTGGAAAGGACTTAGATATTTTATTGATCTACTTTCTACCGCTTCTGCCATAATCCCTACCATCAACATTTTTATGGCAAAAATCATTACATAAGTAATAGTACACAAAAAATAAATTTTTATACTTCTCGACTAATGGAAGTTCTCTACCTTGAATCATTGTGAGATAATTAGGCTCCTTATTTTTTTGCAAATATTTAGTCTTTTTTCTTCCGCAATTAACTGAAGTGTGTCTAAATTTATAATAGCTAAAACACTTAACATTTCTCATACCTTTTCTTGTCCCATTCTTTGTCTCTTGATCTTGATGTTGGTTTCGTTCATTGGTGCTAGAAGTTGGGTGTTTTTATTGTTGCCTCACCCTCTCCTTTTAGGCTAGATATGCTCTCTAGTATCTTTTCTTATAAATTATTACAGTAGTTAATCTTATCCTCAAGTTGACTTGCAATCTCCTCTTCAGTATTCCTTGCCTTCTACAATTGGGTTTTCATCCCATAATTTTATTCCTTGAAAACATACTCTCTCTCCTCACAAATTTGAACAAGTTTCTTCAAGCCTTTGTTGTATTTTAAGATTTTTTATCAACCTTTCTTGAGATTTCTTTTCAACCTCAAGGGTCACTAGTCTACTAATATCTTCATCTGAAGACTCCTGTAGTGGACAAACACCTTTGTCACCTCTTGAGGAACCAATTTCAAAAAATTGATTATCATTTCCTTCGATGACCCCAAGATCATCGACACTAGACTAGCAACAAGAAATAAAATGCTCATGATTGAAAACATTGCTTGTCATACCTTCTAAGAGAAGAGGCTCTTCAATTATTTCATCACTCATGGATGGTTTGAAATCCTTATTCTTATGAGAATGTTTCCTTTTGTTCATCTCTATAATCCCATGATCTACCCTTGAGCAATGAAGCTCCACTCAGAGAACCTAGCTCTTATATCAATTGCTAGAAATGTGATAACTACTAAGAAGGGTGGTGAATTAGTAGTGCTAGGGTTTATTAGAATTTCAACTTTTTTTCTCAAGGCACACAAGGATTAGTAATACATCATCAAATCATTGATATAACATGTAAAATCAACATATAAGCATCATGGAAAACATCAAGAAAGACATGCACACAAAAAGACATGTTTTTAGTGGATAACCCTTCTCGTGTTGTGTTGCACAATTCTTCTATTAATTGTTGAAAAAATTACACATAAAGTAGTTAGTCCCTACCACCTAGAAGACTTGAATCATACACCACTCTATTGGCACCCACCTCTTCTACTCATTGTCTACTAACATCTACTAGTATGAAGCCTCCATGCTACCAACTTCTCCATCTGAACCATGCTTCAAAATATTTCACACTGGGTTCTATAATCTTCTCAACCCCAGCATCGCAACAACCTCTTTGATCTAAAAATAGAATATAATAAGCATACCACACAACTCAAATACAATTGTATAATTGGAAATACAAAGCACTATAAAACTCTCTCACTCGCATGTATACTACCATTAACATGACACATATATATAACACTTCATCCTCCTCAACCTCATTAATGGCATACCACTACTCTTGATGTCTTTATCAAACAAAGCCTCGAATAGAATATGAGGGGAAAATACGAGCAAAAATATTTTACTCATGTTTAGGCCCACAACTATGGGGACCCAACGAGTAGTCGAGGACTACGCGTGCACCCTCTGCACTGACATCTCAGTGGCAAAGAGCCTTGAGCCAGTCCCTTAAAGAGTCTTTCCGAGAAGTTGTGGCAGATCATAAGATAAAGCAACTTAGATCAATCTACAAACTTGTCACACCGCTCCTCAACTTCTCCAACACGTGCACAACACAAGAAAAGGACCATGTACAAAGTCATCTACCATAACATCTCGACAAAATCGAAAGACCATCTTGTTCGTGCACTAAGTAGGCATGTCGAGCACTAGGTCATAGTTAGGTTGACATCAATGCCAACCAAAGCCTCTACATCCTTAGAGTTTTTATTGCTATTTTGATTTCTTTCAGCATTACGTTATTTTCAATTTTGTTACTTTCACTTTTTTTCACCACTCATTATTGAGTATATTATTGTCTTTCAAGAGTCTTGACAATTTCTGATAAGAGTGTTAGTTGTTATTAGTTCTATAAATTTTGTATGCATTTTACTCAGCTAATGTATTAATAAATGGAAAATAAAATAACTATAGATTGGTGTGCAAGATGATGTTTCTACAATGCTTATTATTTCCTCATCATTTCATCTACATAAAAACATAACAAGTAATACCTAGTCTCACTTTATTACACCTTATGCTTCCTTTCCTTGCATGACAAGTCAGCTACCCTCTCTCACTACTAGAATTCTTTTCTACTTCATGATCCCATAAATTATGAGTTTTGGACTACTACATACAACCCTCCCTATGACGTCAACATATTTTGAGCAAATTTTACAAAGATTGTGCCAATCATTACACTTCATTATGATTCCTCTTACAAAAGCTATAATAATAACACATTAAATACATTATATATAATAATATATATATATATATATAAGCCTAGGAAAGTGGGATGCGGTAGAGAAATAAGGAAATAAGGAGTAGACAAGTGACATGACTTATAGATCTTTGGTTTAATATCAACAAATGATATAAAAAGGAGTAACATATGGATATACGTGCTTGAATATACAATTTACATGTTGTTTTAAGGCCTTGTTTTTATTGGAAACAATGATGAAATGCGTCATCACTATGTGAAATTGATAACTACAACATGACAAAAAATTTCTATCGATATACTTTTGTTGCATAAGTATTAAATAATGAGTTTCATTTATTCTAGGTTCTGGTATAATAAGCATAATGAGTGCTTCCCTTGCCAAGCATCTATACTTCGAGATGGATCTATACTTCGAGATGGATCCAAGAAAAATGTCTTCCTAAAGGTATACTTATAAGAATGGAAAAAATATACAAATATACGTTCAAATGCATAAAAAGCGCAAATGCTTTAATAAAGTTTTAAAGTTATGGATGGCACCAATTCGTGGTTGCAAAGGTTGTTCCCTAGCCATTGAATATTATTTTACATTTTCAATTCTGGGATGCAAAATTTTGTAATGGTGTTAAACAAATATATTGTAAAGAAATCCACGATCAAAGGATAAATCAAATCTTGATGAATTGCATAAGAGGTGTGATATGTGGAACCAATATTATGGTAAATTGTTTGTAATGTATGGCAAGGAATGTTATATGTGGTGGTATTTATGAGATTTAATGTGGGATTAATACATTACATCGTGAGGGCGTTGTCGGGATTCTCCATCACGTGAATGTAGTTGGAAGAGAGATAACAAACCTACCACTGTTTTTCCTAACAAAACCAGAGCTCCTATTCAGAAGCTTTACACGGATATCCACTTGAACCTCAGATAGACACTCATAATTATTGCAAGAAACCATTAATAACCGAATCTTGGGAAATTAAAGGCTGATTTTTCATGGATACGACAGAAATTTCAGCTCAACGTCAGTTGGTTTATGGTTTCTCTCTGCATTTTTTTTGTTTAACTCTGTTGAGCATTCCTGCTATGAGCTAATCATGTTTTTTCCCTACAGTTTCTTCACATGTCATGTTTTATTATCAGGCATGCAAAATAAGTTTCCTCAGTATACGGATGGTAGATTCATCTTCTCACACAGGCATGCAAAACTCAGTTACCCTGTTTGTGGTCCCCGAAACTCTTGTATTCTCCGAAATTCATTTACACCCTGTTATATCTCTTTATTGATTTAAGAATCATACTTCCCAACAAAGGCTGTGGCATACTATAACTTAGAATGTTGAATTTCTATGTAATGAAGTAAAACCAATGATTGTAGCTAGGATATGAGGATGCAAACTATGGTGGTTTGTAATGCGCTATATACCAATTGGTTATTATTTTGGTTCCATGTCATAGTTAGCTCTTATATCCGTCATTTAATTTGTTGTGTCATGCTCATATTATTGTTTTCTCTCATATACAATATTAGACATTTTACCGTGGGACCCTATGATGCAGGGTTACCCCTGTTTTTCCCAAGTATCCATGTATTATACATATATCTTATCTTTCCGAGGAATTTAACTCACTAAGGAGTCAAATCATCAACCACAAATGGTTAAGGCCCTCTTTTGTCAGTTCCTTTATATCAGAACTCAATCACCCAACTTAAACCTCCTATCGAGACTATTTACTTCCTCATAACCTTCATTATCCCTTTTATCAAAGTCTTCCTCAAATCTTTCTTATCAGAGTGTTAAATCCCTTCATAACCTTTCCATTTTAACCATTGGTCAAACATATTTTAAGACATAAATGCTCTTTCCCTTTATAAACCATTTACAAAGGAAATCCCCGCAAACATACTTTTTTCCAGCTCGGTACGGCCTCTGTACAGTTATCGAGGCTTCACCTTTATCGCAACGGCGATCGGCCTTCTGCGGTCACATTACATATGTGCTTCAACACTCCTTCCCCTCTGATATGCGACTATCGAAAGCACTAATACATGCTTAAGCCTTAAAGGACTCGGCACATGCACTTTATAGAATAAAAAAGAAAACACGAAAGTTTCGTTCCGAACCATATAAGAGGATCTCAAAATCTATACGTCCGCAATTATATTTATCATCGGGTCCACCACGCTTCCACTGCACTGCTCCTCGTCTGATTCTTGATCATTGATCTGCCTCATTGCTCATCGGTGATATCGCAATATTGCTATCGGCTATCGCTATCGGTGTATCAGCATGGACTCATGGCTGATCCTCACTCTTTGATTTAATCTAATGCGAACTAATCTTTGTTGTTGAACTTCTTCCTAATCCAATGAGCCACACTTGGTGTCGCTTGATCGCAATCGCTTATGGCCAAGGTTAATTGCTCCTCACCAACACATTGCAATCTAATCTCCTCTATTGATTTGTCAGATCCAACGGATTCTGAGCAATAAGGCTTCGCTTCTCTATTCTTCCTTTCTTCGTGGTTTTTACGCTATTCTCCATTGTTTCTTGTGGTTTCAGGGTTTTGTTGTGTGACTCTATCTTGAGCTCGACTTTGTGAGTTCCTTGATCACGATTACTCCAACATTACTTTGGTTCTTTAAAAGGTTTTAAGGACTCTCCATGATCCTCTATCATCCTCTCCTTTGCGTTCCACTTGGACTCTACCTCGGCTCTGTCTGTGCTCCTATTTAACCTACACATATACCTGTTAGACTCACACAGAATATCATCACTCTCCTTTTATGGATCACTCAGCACATAAAAGAAAATACACAGTCACAGTTATTCAACGACTCAATTTATTAATAACACATACATACAATTGACTTCGGCCTGATTTACATTCAGTCAGCCCTTGTGCTCCTCTTAGAGACTCTCTCTATAGGCCTTTGCGCTCTCCTCTGTCTCTAATGTCTAACCTCTCCAATCTTTCTCCTTTTTCCTTTTCAATACGTTATTAGTAGTTTCTTTACAGTTGAGGAACTGTTCCTCAGTTACTTTTGAGTTGCTCAACAGTTTGTTCTAACTAGTTCCTAACTAATCATAATCCTCTCATGTTCTCCTACATTCGGGAGAATTTACAAATATGTCTCACAATATCTAATTAATTCCTATTCTCATTGAAAATCACTCGAAGGCCTAAATATTTATATTAATTCAAGACATAGGAAACTAACATCCTGAAAACACAAGACCCCCTATGTCTACTAATATACAATGATATTGTTGGGCTGAATGCTCCTGCATCAGACTCCTAAGGTAGAAAATAATCATGATCTCCTAATCATGTGACTTCATATGTTGTTAAAAAAAACCTCCAGGGTCCCAAACATTAGTTTGCAACAACCCAAATGCTTTCCTCCTTTGTTGCTGCTACATGTCTGCTGTCTTCTATTTCATTCTCCATTATTTTCTTCCCTTCTCAATTAACTTCACCTTCTGATTGATCACTCCTTCTGTCATCACCTTCCCCCATCTAAGTTGCTTCATCATTAGCTTCCACAACTCTTCTATCTCCAAGTCCAGCACATCTTCTCTTTCTCTAGTCTTCAAATTATTGTTTCTTTCCTCCAACTTTTGCATCTTCGTGCTTTTCTCTTCTGTGGCTTCTTCTTCTTACATCAAATCTTCCTCAACATCTGCAACAAAATATACATACACAAACCAATTATTAAAGTATGAAACATAAGGCCTTGGTGCCTCTTCTCTCCTTGGCAATAATTCAGCTTGCTACTCTGTTTTCTCCCCTTCTATCAGCACATCAGTATGTTGTTTTGAATTCTTAGCAGAATTCATGAGACTGTCAGCTACTTTCTCTTCCATATCATTTGCTCTAATGACGTCTTCATGTTTTTGTTCACTGTAGTGAACTTCTTCATTCTCATTCGGTTATGATTTTACAAACTGAACTCTTATCTTTTGGTCTTCTAGCATTTCTTCCAAAATACTTAACTCATGCCACAAATTTTTCATCTTGCTTGGAATTTCTCACAAAAATTTTATACAATCCTCACTATCTTCTTCTTTGTCACAAGTCCAATTTCTTGGTCACACTACTTCTTCAACCTTCATTAGAATAAAATTTTGATCCTCAATCTATGTGACAGCTTTAGATGTTGGTCCACAACTCTTTCTTTGGCCACCCAAGAAAGCCAATTCCTCTTTGTCCTTACGAATAACAGGTTCTTCATCGCAAGACACAATTGTCTCATCCCCATCGGAGATACTTCCTTCACTAAGCAAGGAATTTATGAACTCCTTATGTTGACATAACTCATCTTGATCTTCATTTGAAAGACAATCATCATCATACTTTTATTGGAAACTTTCAACTTCATTCAAGACAATTCCATAGGAGGGTTTGTCTTCTACAATACCTACATTCACACACAATTTGTCAATTTTAAACCCATGAGATTTCATGATATCATTTGATGATTCAATCATCAAATCCTCTTGTTGTTCCAAGTCCTCTATATGACTCAAAAAATATTCAATGGTCTTCTTCTCAGCCTCTTCAAGCCCTCCACTTGGTTGCTCGATATCCTTTTCCACTTCTTCTTTTAGAACAGAATTTAGATTCTGTTTATCTTCTTCCTTCTTCATGACAATATCGGAAAATTGCCTTTCCTCATGTGTGTCCACCTGCAATCATACACAAATCATCAGATTTAAGATCATGTGACTCTTTGATCTCACTTGAAGTTTCCATCTTCAATTCTTCATCTTCACCCAGAACTTCACCCTGTTTTAGTTCACACATGGATTCTTCCTTTTCCAACTCAGCCTCTCTGGTTTCTTCCACCAATCTCTTCACTTACCTCTACTATAGTCTTCTATGTAGCTTAGAACACTTCAATGGATTTTTCCTTAAATCCAAACCTTGCCTTTGGTTTTCCTCAAGTATCATCCTCAATACATTGATTTGTCCTTTTATCTCTGCAATTTCCTTGTGAAGCTCCTCTAGACTCATCCTCTTGCCATTTTCCTTGGCAACCTCTTTCTTCATCTTTCTTCTGCTACGGTCTTCCTTAGAACCTATGCTATGACCATCGATAGTCATCTTCTTCTCCATCTTCATGAGTTCCTCACTCATTTACTATGATCTGCATTAAAGCCTCTGCAACAACAAGTCCTCATTGTTGCAACTTACCTCACCAAGCTTTCTTCTGTACTTGGTCTTTTGGCAGGCACTTGGTTCTCTATTTTCTGGAACCTCTTTGAACACTTATCTCTCCTCCTTCTAGGCTTCAACTCATCTTCACCTCTCAAGAACACAAGTGTCCTTTTGTATTTCAATTAGCATGAAATACGTGTTTTTGACCACTTCTTCTTTTACTTAGAAAGTCTTACGAGGTTCCTTCCTTACCTTAACTATTCTACCACATCCTCTGTGGAATTACCTTTGTGGACTGCAACAATACCTTCCTCCTTGCTACATATGCCCCACTAAGCTTCGCTCTTCTAAGCTCACTCCGTTAGCATTTCCCTGGTTCTTTCCTCATGAACCAATTGAGAACTACTCGGTCTAGCTTGCTACAGCCTTCTCACCTTCGTATGTTGTTACATGGGTATTAGTGTAAAAACACACATTCTCCAATCTTTATATCAATTTAAAACAAAACAATGTTATCTCACCTTCAATATCTGTTCATGATCTTGTTCCACCATTCTCCTGCACTTTGAATGGATTGTTATCTATCTTCTTACATCTGCAAGTTCTGTTTCACGTCACCTATATGTGCTTCCTATTTATCAGATTAAAATCTAATCTCCCTTGCCTGCATAAACATCTTAAAACATAACTATGTTATATATTTTATCAAAGCGCATTAACTTGCTTTGATACCAATTCATGCAAGGCTACCCCTGCTTTACCAACAGTATGCATGTATTATGCATATATCTGATTTGTCCCATGAATTTAACTCACTAAGGAGTCAAATCATCAACCACAAATGGTTAAGGCCCTCTTTTGTTAGTTTCTTTGTATCAAAACTCAATCACCCCGCTTAAATCTCCTATCAGCGCTATTTACCTCCTCATAACCTTCATTATCCCTTTTATTAAAGCCTTCCTCAAATCTCCCTTATCCGGACTGTTAAAAGCCTTCGTAACCTTTATACAACCCTTTAATCTGACACACACACACACACACACACACACACACACACATATACAATATTCCCTTTTTAACCATTGGTCACATATATTTTAACGCATAAACGCTCTTTCCCTTTATAAACCATTTACAAAGGAAAACCCCACAAACATACATTTTTCCAGCTCGGTACGACATTTGTATAGTTATAAAGGTTTCACCTTTATCGCAATCACAATTGGCCTTCTGCAGTCACATTACATATCTTCTTCAACACTCATTTCCCTCCGATATGCGACTATCGGAAGCATTAATACATGCTTAACCCTTAAAAGACTCGACCCATGCACTTTATATAATATAAAGGAGAACACTAAAGTTCTACTCCAAAGCATATAAATGGATCTCAAAATTTATACGGCCACAATTATATTGATCGTCGGGTCCACCATGCTTCCGCTGCGCTGCTCCTCGTTCGATTCCCGATCACCATTTTGCCTCATCGCTCATCGACGATATCACAATATCGCTATTGGCGTATTGGCATGGACTCATGGCTGATGCTTACTCTTTGATTTAATCTGATGCAAACTAATCCCCACCGTTGAACTTCTTCCTGATCCAACAGTCCACACTTGATGTCACTTGATCGCAATTGCTTATGGCCAAGGTTAATCGCTCCTCACTGCCACATTACGATCTAATCTCCTTCGTTGATCCGTCAGATCCAATAGCTTCTAAACATTAAGGCTTCACATCTCCATTCTTCCATTCTTCATGGTTTTTACGATATTCTTCGATGTTTCTTGTGGTTTCGGTGTTCCGTTGTGCGACTCTCTCCTGAGATCGACTTCGTGAGTTCTTTGATCACGATTACTCCAACATTACTTTGGCTCTTTAAAAGGTTTCAAGGACTCTCCACGATCCTCTGTCTTGTCCTCTCCTATGCGTTCCACTTGGACTCTGCCTCAGCTCTGTTTGTGCTCTTATTTAACCTACATATATGCCTATTAGACTCACACAAAGTATCATCATTGTCGGCGCATAAAAGGAAATACACAATCACAGTAATTCAACGACTCCATTTATTAATAACACACAGATACAATTGACTTCGGCCTAATTTACATTCAGTCAACCCTCATGCTCTTCTTGGAGACTCTCTCTATAGGCCTCTCTGGCTCTCCTCTTTCTCTAATTTCTAACCTCTCCAACCTCACTCTTTTTTCCTTTTCAATATATTATTAGCAGTTTTTTTACAGTTGAGGAACTATTCCTCGGTTGCTTTTCAGTTGCTCAACATTTTCTTCTAACTAATTCCTAACTAATCCAAATCCTCTCATGTTCTTCTACATTCATGAACATTTACAAATATGTCTCACAATATCTAATTAATCCCTATTTTCATTGAAAATCACTCAAAGGCCTAAATATTTACATTAATTCAAGACGTAGGAAACCAACTTCCCCAAAACACAAGGTCCCCTATGTCTACTAATATACAAGATATTGTTGGGCCGAATGCTCTTGCATCACCCTATTATGTTTTCTTGGCAATTGTTTGTGCAAGATTTAAAAATGTTTTCACACTTTGTGAATTTGATTTTTCACCTCATCTATTTGTGACATTTTGAAGTACGCTCACCACGAGCCACTGGTGGCTTCATGTGTTAAATTAGCACAATATGTTCTAGCCTGCAAAGTCAAATATGGTTACATTTTAATAGTTCATGCACTCTGCACACAATACTTATGATTTAACATTTCCCGCACTGAGACAACATTCCCTACTTCAACTCCTTCTCAAAATCACAAGAATTAAAATTTCAATGATTTATTTTCTGTTCCAAGGAGTATGTGTAATGACTATGCAAAAGATATTCATATTCATGGCATGAAAATCATATTGCATAAAAGAAAATGCCTTAGATTCAAATGAAATTTCAATGTTGCAATTGAAAGTTGTATACACATGTGACCAAATCATCTAGTTTACAAAAAAAATCAAATAGAGTAGATTCCGTTCTCTCTTGTTGTAAACTTCAGTAGGGCATATTTAAGTAGGACATGTCTAGTTATATATTGATGTTCTCTTCTTTATAGACATCAATTAGCCACTATCAAGTAGTAGAAGAAAAATTAAAAAGAAAATCTAATTTGCATTCATACAACCACTAATATTCTATTTATAAGCTACTAAAGTTGTTGAAGTAAACCTTCTTGTATGGCATGCTTTCATAGTTATACCTTGATGAATGACGTAAATGAATAAGAAACATGTTAGAACTTATTTTCTTTAGAAGCACTATGCAACACCACTTATATAACTCATTTCAAATAGGTTATCGATGTCATGAGAAGCAACATTTATAGACATAAAAATGTTTCATTTTTTTGTCACCTTGATTCTATTAATGTGATGTCCAAAACACTTCTTCTAGTTGGGTTTATAAACAAGTTCATTTTCTACAAAACATAATTTTTTTGCCAATGTTTCAATTGAACTTTAGCATTTATGTTAACCATGACATTAGAGAGTCTACTTTTTTAGTATATATTGATGCTAAAAAATTAGTGGTCTCTTAACTAATTTCCTTAGTCATAGTGCAGAATTAGTTTCTTTAGAAGATGTTCCTAGGGTGTTGTGTCTTTCTAGAGAAAAATGTGTCTTGGAGGAGAATAGGAAAAAGAAAACAAACTTTCCACACACTTTGATTTGGACACTAACGATGTATATTATGATAGCGACGGCCTAACTGTATTGTATTACTACGTCTTCCCTCATGATCCGACGTGCAAATGTCTTGGGTGCGTAATGAACTCACTCTATGTCTCTATCAAAGTCATAAACACAGCCCCATATTACTTAGGGGCGGAGCCACTCATATTCAATGTAGGGTCCTCACTATTCATATGGTGAGGGTTTGGGAACTCTCTCAAAAACCATATATCGTCATTCCCATCATCCCTCCACTCCCCTACTCACATCGTAGTGGGAAAAATTCATATATCATCTATGTTTCCATGTTCCCCCTCTGTGGCAACCTCATCACAACATTACAACATGATTGTTGGGAATGAAACCTTGCTAGGCCTACAACCAGATCACACATGGGTTTTGTTTCATGTCATTAAGTTCACCCATTGAGTATTTTTCTTCGAGCAATCTCAACTCTCTCACAAGCCCTATATTTTTGTTCCCACAATCCTCTAACTCCCCTACTCAAGTTTCAGTCGGAGAACTTCATAGGTCATTTATGCTTGCATGCTTTCCCTTGAAGCCACCTCATCACACACACACACACTGACACATCAAGAGAAAAAGGAAGGGAAAGGAGAAAATTTTATTTCCTAGACATGCATGACGAGGTACAAGGAGAACGAAGAAAGAAGATCATTATATATGGTTGGCCCAAGAAAATGTCCTCATTAGAAACAATTTATCTTCTTTATCATGATTATTTTTAGTTGACTTGGGCATACTTTAAGTTACAATACATTATTATGTTTTTCTAACAACATATTAATTTGACCATACTATATTCTTTCTTATGACAGTATTAGTGATGGGATGCACAAGGGTTACCTCGTATACTTTTTTATATATGATGGTGGATGACGTGATGTTTATATGCATAATTTTTATGGTGATGGTATTTCTTAAAGATGTCATATTTATATAAATTTTGTTTTCATAGCCATTAGAAGATTTGATGAAAATATTTTATGAAGATATACATAATTTGGGACCTCACCTAGCAACATAATTTACATTAATTAAATAATACTTCTAAAATCCCTTTCCCAAGTATAAAAAGTAAAGTTTAACATAACAAGGAGATTATTAGAAAATAGTTGTACTCTCCAACTACCAAAGGAGGATAAAAAATTAAATAGACATTACTAAGGGAAGTGAGGAAAAAAAATAGTGAGAGAGGTATGTATAAGTTCTAAGTTGTCACATTCCCATGATAAATTTATTCTTAACTACAAGAGCTTACATTTTTGGAGACAACAAAAATATTTCAAGATGTGAGAAGAAGAAAGGGAGCACATCAAATTATAATAATTTTGATTCAAGTTGCCCTTTATTTCTTCCATTATTTTGTGTTGTTAGAAGTTTTGATATGTATTATAACAATGCTAATTAGTGCCTCTTTTGTAGAATATCTTGTTGATTCAATCTTATCAAAAGAGTCCAAGGTTTCCTAGCCATATTGTCTTGGTCTATACTCTCATAGGAAATAGTCAAAAGATATTCATTGTTATATTTTTACTAAAAATTTACATTCTATATCCTACCTTTTTTTGACTTATATCTGTGAAATATTTTCTATATATTTACTAAATATAATGAGGACATCTATTCTCATTTTTTATTGAAACCATGGGCTAATTTATCTTAGTGTCATGACATACTTGCATGGTCTTATAGCTAATCTAGTAATATTACAAATATTCCTATAGTTTTGATTATTAGTTTAATTTTACACTAATTAATTTTCAATTTTTGTCTACTATATAATGTACATGTTGTATATATCCTTACTCTCTCATTTATTTGTGGTATATAATTTTCTCTTTTGGTTAAATGGACATACTCATTTTATATAGTTAAGAAATAAACATAAAAAAAATATCCCATAATTTCACCCCATGTGATGTTCTAGGAGGTTGTCAACAAAGCATAAAATAAATCTCTCATCAACTCCCTCCTAATATATATTTCCAATAAGGGAAATAAAAAGTGATAGATATTACCATTATTCTTGTGGACTAGAATGGTTTGCTCGAGTTCTTGTTGGACTATTATATTGTTTGTTGGCTTACACGATATCCGTTCAAGTGATAGTTCAAGGAGGCTATTGCTATTAGTATGGCTCCAATAGTTTTTTTTAGTATTAGAGTGTCTATTGACGTCGAGGACTTTTATTTAGCTCATGGGTAAAGGACATAATTGCAATGTCCTAAATCACATATGAAGAATATGATCATGCTGGCTTGGCTCATATATCATTTTTAACCAAATTTTATTAGTACAAATGATCATAAAACCTACGATGAAAGGATTTTGTAATCTTCTCTTTATATTAGAATATATTAACATATTAATAAATTATAGTGCAAAAAAAAAATGATGCTCAAAGTGAGGTATCGTGTATATATTGATCATCTTGCTCCTCCAAAACCAATTATTTACATATATCAACCTTAATTCCTTCGTTAGATAATTTATCCAAATTGGATCCTAGAACACTCTCTAAGTTTTCATGAACTCTTCCAAATTATCCCAAAGGCTACAAGTCATATAAAGATCAAGCTTATCATAGATATCCTCATAACAGTTGCAATTTGTGATCAACGCGGAGCAACGAGGACTGCCGGTTAAGCGCGTAGACCGTCGGCCCATGGTAATGCGTGCTATCACAAATTAGCAATCTAGTAGCCATTTCAAGGAACGGGCGTAGTTTTTGATATGCGATTAGCGAGATTGGTGACAAGTTGATAATCGCATATCGCAAGGCAAACCCCTCAATGAAGTAAGGGCCGTAAGCCCCCGGACCTAAAAAATCATAAAATGTAACGGATATCGTTTTCATTCCATCAGAAGTAGGGGTCCCACAAAAACTAGCAGAATATCAGAAGGGCTTCGAGTGGTAAGCAGTTCCAACTGAGTCCCACCCGGTGCCACACAATGGGTGCCACGTATCTGGTGGAAGAGAGAGAGAGAACTACTCACATCGGACAGGTAAATGTCATCTTACTTATCCACCCGATATGGATGATGACCGTGGGATTTGGAGGCTCTAGATCAATGATGGAGAAGTGTTTCGATGGATGACCAGATTTGACGGGGTCAACAGGCATAGTTGTATAGGATTTGAAGTCTGACGTGGATGATGCATTGGTAGAAGGTCATGTTTCGCGGGCATTCTTGGAGTTAATGGAAGAAACGGTGTTTTCAAAACGTCCAAGAGAATTTACACTCAATTCGTTATGAAATAGGTGGCCACCTCAATGTGAGGTGTTATACAGTGATGATTACACATAATAGAGGGATCCAAACAAATATAGGCAGGGGAACTGGAAAGCCAGAATGCGGAAACGAATAGTCAAAAAGCAGATTGGCTTTAAAGCCACAAGCTGATAGAGGAAGCCGCAAGTGAGTTAGTAACCTAAGAGCAGAGAGAAGAAGTCGAGCTAACCTGTAGAATTAAAGGCATCATTGAGCGAGAGTTAAGATAGAGCTAAAAAGAGTTAGAGAGTCTATGTACTCTATACAAGGCTTGAGAGGTTCAAGTGAACTCCGCTTTATATGCCTGCCATGTATGAGTCTTAGATTAGGCTCATACCACTATGACCAATAGAGGTCGAGAGTCAGTAAGGAGAGTCTGTGTACTCGAGAGACTTGGGGAATCCAAGTACAATCTTATTGATTTGTATCTACTATGTGAGACTCAAATTGAGCTCATTGTTGTAAAAACTCTACTTTGAAAACATAATAGAGAGGCCACCACTAAAGGCTGGACCAGGAGACATAGTCCAGGAGTATTGGGTGAAATCCTTATTAAACTTGTTGTGTTTCTATGTTTTCTTGTTATGTTTTCTCTGACGTCTTCAGTGCTTGTGTATTTCACAATCTTATTGATTCATTGCATAAAATAACATAGGCACATCTAGGCACATGAGTCTATAATACCTTATTAATTGTCTTGGATCAATTCTAGATCAAGTGGTATTGAGCTCTACGTTACTAAGGTTAGACAAGCTTGTACTAGATTTTTTTTGTTGAATGATAGCTAGATCAAAGCTTAAATTAGGAGAAGAAGAGTTTTTTGAAGCTAACTCAGAAATTGGAAGAGTCTATCCTAAAAGGAAAATGTCAAAAGAAAGTCCCTTGGAATCAGACTCCGAGTTCATAGACAATTTCATGACCATGAGAGCCATGGTAGAAGAAATGTATAGAGAATTTAAGAAAGCTAGAGATGAAGATTCATCAACTCCAAACAAGATAAAGGAGGAAAAGGATCTCTCCTCAATGACCACTCTAAAGGCAAGGGGAAAGAAGAAAAACTTCCCACACCTCCTGATAGTCCTAAAAATAAAAAGAGGAAGGCATCTTATATTAAATTAGATGTTAAATTTGATTTGTCGATATATGATGGAGAGTTGAATGCAAAGAAGCTGGATAATTGGATTAGATAGATTGATGTATATTGCCCGGTACAGAGCATTGATTCAGACAAGAGCAAGATTCCGCTAGCCATCCTATGCTTTGGAGGCACTACCTTGGTATGGTGGGAAGGAAGGACACAAGCTGATTTCAAGAAGCATGGTAAAATTCTTTCTACTTAGAATGAATTTGTTTATGTAGTTAAAAAACAATTCTATCCACTAGCTTATATGCAGCTAGATATGATGAGTTGGCAAACTCTTTGCCAATTGAAAGGGCAAAGAGTACAAAGTTACACCCAAGAATTTCAGAAAAGAGCTTTGATTCTAGGAATTTCTTTAGACTCACCTGAAACTTTACTGAAGCATATAGGTGGTCTACATAGTTATTTGGGACATACCATTCTCATGGTTAATCCCACTAGCATAGATGAGATATCTGTTCAGGCTGCACATCTAGAGGCTAGAGGCAAGAATGTGAACCCAGAAGTTGGGGGATCATCAAAACCCACTACAAGCAAGAACAAGGAAAAGAGAAAGCAGAAATGGAAAGAGAGGAAGACAAATGCTATACAAAATACCAAACCTTCATGCACTCATTGCAAGAAGGATGGGCATGATGATGAACACTGTTAGATTCTGCATCCGAAGCTAAAACCCAAGAAGTACGATGGCAAAAAGAAGAATACTACTATAGCTATTCAGAAGGATTTGGAGTCAAACTCAGGGGATGAAACAACAACCGCAACCACGGGTATAAAAGGTAAAAAATCTGAAGCATCTACTAGTAACTGTTCACAATCTACTGATAATGAAGAGAATGAGAGGAAAAGACATGAGCTTTTTCATATTAGAGTTATTTCCAAGCATCAAAATATTGATACTTTGTTTGATAGTGGCTCACAAGTAAATTTAATTTCTAAAGAAATTGTAAAGAAACTAGGATTACTAACCATGCCTCACAAAAATCCATATCCATTAGGTTGGTTATGTGATAAATCAAAGCTACAAGTGACTAGACAATGTAAACTTAGGTTTTCTTTTGTGTTAGAATTTGTATATGACATTAAGTTAGATATTGTTCCCTTGGAAATATGTGGAATTGTTTTAGGAAGTCCTTACTTGTATGATAGAAAAACCATTTTCTATAGAGCTAAAAACAAGTATCAACTCGTTAAAGATGGAATTGAATATATTGTAAGAGCTCGTAAACACAAGAATAATTATACTCTCATAAACTCAGGGTAGATGAAAATAATTGTAAATTCATGCAAAGAATTTTTACTAATGGTTGTAAAGGAAAAGAAACGTGATAAAACCAATGTATTTGAAGATTGTAATGCTAAATAACAAGATGATTTAGAAAAAGTTGTTTCAGAATATGATATACTATTTCAATAACTTAAAGTTCTACCACCGAAAAAGGAAATAGTACATGATATTAATTTGCAGGAAGATGCTCCATTACCTAACATCGGAATGTACAGGCTGTTCCCTTTAGAGAATGTACAAATCAAGAAGCATGTACAGGAGCTGTTCGAGAAAGGGTTCATAAGACCTAACACATCACCATGTGGGTCTCCAATTGTCTTAGTGAGAAAGAAAGATAGCTCATGGAGAATGTGAATTGATTACCGAGCACTGAATAGGATAATGATAAAAAATCGTTATCCCCTTTCTCATATAGACGATCTATTAGATCAGTTGAAAGAAGTTGTTTACGTCTCCAAGTTGGAGTTGCATAGTGGCTACCATCAGGTCAGAGTTGCAGAGCAAGATGTATGGAAGACTGCTTTCAAAATAAAGCAGGGATTGTATGAGTGGTTGGTTATGCCTTTTGGCTTAACTAATGCTCCTCCTACTGTCATGAGAGTAATGAATGATGTACTTGGGCCTTTTATTGATGATTGTCATTGTATATTTAGATGACATTCTTATATTTAGTAAAACATGGAAAGAACACTTGAAGCATATAAAGCAGACTCTAGATGTTTTGAAAAGAGAAAATATTTATGTTAAGCTATCAAAATGTGAATTTGGCAAAACATCTT